>JAQZBX010005164.1:0-57381 GCA_029593785.1 Cabassous unicinctus
AGCCTTCAAAGAGATCTTTCAAATATAATCTTATTTTACAGTTAAACTTATTTTGTAAGAAAATGAGAATTATAAGTAGCATTAGTAAATTGTGTGCTTCTGTGTCTAACTCTCTATTTCTATTTGTTCGGTGTATATTTTCATACCTCAGGATGAATTGTAAGTTTAGTGTAAAATTTTTATCTACTAGGCTGGGTAATTAAGAATCATAATTTATCCTGTAATTCCCCAAATTAAACCATTTTACAGACCTTAAATAAGGGTGGTTAATAATCTTATTACCAAATTTCAGTAAGTAAAGGAAAAGTCTTTGAAAGTTATGGAAAGATGTTTAAAACAAATTAGGGAAGTGGATGTGACTCAAACAGTTGGGCACCTGCCTGCCACATGGAAGGTCCCAGGTTCAGGTCCTGGTGCCTCCTAAAGAAAATAAGCAGACACTGCACCTGCCACAACAAGCTAGAAGCTGCACTTGCTGCAACAAGCAGATGCCTAAAGGAACAGATGCCACAAGCCAGCAGATACTGCATCCCATGGGGAGCAGAGGTGGTTCAAGATCTTGGGCACTCATCTCCTATGTCAGAAGGTCCAGGGTTTGGTTCCCAGTGCCTACTTGAGAAGGTGAGCAAACAATGAGCAGACAGATGAGAAAACCACCTGGGAATGAGTGATAAATAAAAAAAAATAAAAATAATAATAATTATCTAAAAACCAAATTAAACAATTATTATATATTCCAGAACCTAGCAGTCAGTATGCTTTTTTAAATTACTCACAGCTTTAGAGTTTTTTTTTTAAAGAAAAGAGATTTTAGTCTCCTATAAAGGAAGGAAAAAGAACATTCCTTGCATTAATTATAATGATTTCAATTTTATTTAGCTTGGGTATTGTCTCTCTAAGATTATGGAATACCAAGTAAACAAGTTAACATTTTATGTATTAAATCTTTACGATGATGAAAATTGTAAGTTCATGTTTAATGAAATTAAGATAAAGTAAATTTCATTGGTTACTAACTGCAATTTAATAAGCTTATTTAAATATAAAGTAACCAGTTTATGTGGTTATGGTTTAGTATAAGAAGGTTATAAAAAGCATTGTCTATTATGAAGTATTTAAATGGCTAATTCCAGGAAACCATTATTAATTAGAAGCCTAAATTGATATTAAAAACAAAATGCAGATTCATAACAGAGGAACATGCCAGAAGCTACTGCAATAACTGAAAATACACTTACTAGCAAGTCTTCCATTCCACCCTTGGTAGTGCAGGGAAATTCTGTTCCTTCTCAGCTCCTGGAATGCCCACACATTGTGTCAGCACCACTCCCCGGCTGTTATTGGCTGGCAGCAGCATAACAATTACATTTATTTGTTTTTGTTTTTGTTTTTTTAGTTAGGCCAGTAAATATAATTTATTTGGGAAATGGAGGAAAGTACTGAGCTTGCTGAGAAAGGCTTGGTGTGGACCGCTCTAGGCAGAGAGAGCCAAAAATTACTTTTAATGTCAGGTCTAACTGAAAATCCCTGACCATGGTCATAAAATAAAACCACTTAAAAGGCAAAAAAAAAAAATTCAGACCAGTCCCTTTTCTAGGAAAAATCACATATGTGGCTTGGTAGCTTCAAACTCTGGAAACTAGGTCCAGGCATATCTGAAGACTAGATCACCCTGGCAATGCCCAGCAGCAAGGGCTCTGAGACTATGGGAGGTGAATCAAGAGAAGCAGCTCCAAATGTCTCCCAAAGCTCATGTGACCTTTGACTGGTCAGCATCCCCCAGCTTTTTAGATGGACAAGTATTGGGGAGCTGCCGCTTGGAGGGTAATAGTTTATTCAGACTTGGGCACTGGGACACCAGATTGGCTGACAAAACACTTTTTCATTTTTCCTAGAATAATGGTCATGGTCTCTAGTGTACCAGACCTTGCTCACTGAAGGATTGAGGAAGGAGAAACTGATCTTCTTCTGTAACACAGTATGGCCACAGTATGGCCTTGGAAATGTCACTCTAAATTATAATCCTATTTTTCAGTTAGACCTCCAGTGTAAAAGGAAAGGGAAGCAGTCAGAGATTCCATATGGCCTTGAAAATGGCCAGCAATGGCCTGCCAACAACACTGTAAATTTTAATCCTATTTTCAGTTAGACCTGCATAAAAGGGAAGGGAAGCAGTCAGAGATTCCATATGTTTATGGCTTGTAGGTTGTGTAATGCTCTGGAAGTGAAACCATCCCCAGAAAAGAAAAAACCTGAGAAGGAGAGTGATATCCTATATGATCCCCTCCTCAGTTATCTCTCACAATGTATCTCAGTTCCTGGAGCCTGAGATTCTGAAGCGTAAGTCCTGAAGCCTATGGTCCTCTGAACCTAAGGCTCCTTTGGACTCATGTCCAGCCTCCACACCCCATAGCCAATCCAGCAGGAGTCACCAGGAGTGGGACATCTTTTCACCCTACCATGGGCCCTGAGAACAGACTCTGCCCCATAACTGAAGTAGCAAATGGAGATGCAGTTAAAATTAGGGTCCATGTTCCCTTCTCCCTGACAGATTTAGCTCAATATAAAAATAAAAAACAACAGGTGGGATGATTTTAGGAGGGCCCAGCTCAATTTACTGAGGAATTCCAGTGGCTGACCATAAATTTTCAGCTAACATGGGGAGATATGCATGTTCCATGTGATGAACCCCTGACATGGTGGTAAAGAATGATAATCTTGATTCTATAGGGAATCTTAGATTTTCACAAAATAATGAAGAAAGCAGTATTTCCTGTACTTTAAAGTAAAATAACTGTTAATTAACATGATCTTGGCAAAGGTATAAAAGTTGAAAGCAAAGTACAAAAATAGTTTAAGTTCATTAAATATGTTATTGTGAAACTCTCTTGTGCATTCAAGTCAGGCCCAAATATCCTGCATGGGTGCCTCTCCATTTGAGTTATTGGCTGGGTTGGTCACTGACTCCAAAATAATAAAGGTATCTACCACATCTCTGGTTGTGCTTCTGAGGAGGATAGAGAGTGTATTGCAGTTTTGGACTCCTGTAGCAGTCAACAATGGCTCAATATGGCCAGATGTACAATGGACATTGCCTCCAGACCAGCTCTGTTTCATAGCACTGAAGGGCACTATGAATCAAGCCAGTGAAACACTGAGGCCCTGCCTTCCTAGCTTCACTCTTGGATAAACAGTGCTGCAGCATCCTGGCTTTGTGAAGGACATACCAAGTAGAGCAATAATGAGAGTAATGTGAGTAGAATGTAAACCAACACAATTGGCATTATTGGCTGCACACATGGAGAGATAACATGTATGGCATTGCACACCTGGAACTTGGATCTATCAACTGAAGCTCAAAGAGAAACTTATGCATTGGTTAGTTCATTAACTAGTATTAAGTACTGTACATATATGCTTGGTATTTATGATGATATCTTTTCAATTCTAGATCATATGCATAGGGATAATGAATGTGTTAACAGTCCTGGTAAACAATTCATTTTCTAAGTAGTTATTGAATATGCTTATAAGATAAATCTTATAAGAGATCCCATTTGATAAAATGAAGTACCGTTTGAACCATGAGATCCCGTTGGGTCAAGGAATGCCCTGTGTACCCTCAAAAGCCTGCACCAATGGGACCCTGAGAAATGACAAGTGGGGCAACCAATCAGAAGAGCAAACAGCTGCAGCACTGCCCCAACATTATGAAGGGGGAGGAAGAAAGATTTTAAAAATTCCTGACCTGGATTCCCATGCAAACATCTCACTCTGCAGGCCATTCATTGTCCATACCTAGCACCATGTACTTTTATCATTTTCTTGTTTCTTAATAAGCTATATACTCCCTTTCCTACCCTAGGGCATGTCTTTAAATTCTCATATGCAGCATAAACCAAGAACCAAGAAACCCAGAAACCAGAGCCTTCTGATAATAGAGGCAAATAAAAAACAGAACAGGTTAACAAACCCAGAGGAGGAAGAGGGGAAAGGAAACTTGCTCCTGGGGAGGAAATAATTGCACAAATAGTGCAATCGAAAAGGCTGTACCCAAATCTCACCAGAGTTGCAACACCTAATCTCCAGTTCATTGGACTCACCCAGGACAAATAACAAGGTGTTAATAATAAACAACATCCATCCCAGGGAACAGAGAGAGTCTGCAAATGCAAGGAATGTAGTTCTGTCCATCTTCCCCATGGCACCTAAGATCCCTCTCAATTAGAGGCAGAGGGGACATCACAATCCCAAAATCTCAAGATTTGGGAATGAACAATGAACTAAATTAGACTTACTAATATTCTACTATAAAATTATTGTGATTCTAGCAATGGAATAACTCTTATCATTGATGTGGAGGCAGTGGCCACTGGAAGTTCTGAGAGGAGGGAGAGGGAAAAATAGGTGCAATATGGGGATATTTTTGGGACACTGGAATTGTCCTGCATGGCATTGCAATGATCAATACAGGCATTATATATTTTGTCATAACTTACAAAATTGCATGGGACAGAGTGTAAATTATAATGTAATTTACAATACATGGTTAGTGGCAATGCTTCCATATGGGTTCACCAATTGTAACAAATGTACCACACTAAAGAATGATGTTGACAGTATGGGAATGTGTGCGAGGGGAGGGAGGAGGGTATATGGGATCACCTTATATTTTTTATATAACATTTATGTAATCTAAAGTTTCTTTTTAAATTTTAAAAATATAAACAAAAAAATAAATAAAAATTGTACCATATATTCAGTGTAAAAATTAGATAAGAGGTGAAAAAAAATGATTCTTAACTATAAAGGTTCAAACTAATTTCACCAACTTTAAAAAGAGGAGCTATGACAGAAAGCCAACCAATAAGAAAGCCATAGACTAAAGAGAGAAACTGAGCAAAGACTAAAAACAACAACAACAACAAAAATACCAAAACAGGAGAAAAAATTTGCAAACCATAATAAGAACCAGGGAGAGATGGCCTAGGCAAACAAACAAACTGAACCTCCAGACTAAACACAGGATTTCAGAAAACTAATCAAAGATATCCAAACAAATCTCATTAATAAATTTAATGCGATGGATAAGGACATTAAGGATATTACGGAGACTCTGGGGATTGTAGGAAGATAGTGACAAACAGGCAGAGCTCAATACTCCCAAAAAACAACAGAGAAAGATCCAACAACTGTCTAAGGGAACAGCTTTTCGGGTCAGCAGACCAGGACAATGCTACACAAAACCCAGGAGGGTGTGGGACAGAACAATGCAGAAGCTGAAACAATAAATGTGAATTACCAAGTCCCTGTGGCAGCCTGGAAGGGTTCCCATCCCCACCCCCAAGATGTTAAGCAGGGGTAAAACCTCTGGCTCACTGCTGCTGACTGAGATGAGAACAGACATCTTCCTCCCTGTCAGCTGTTTGAAGGGTAGTAGAGAAAAGGGAAGTAGAGTTAGATGGCTTCTCTTCACTGAATTTGGCCAGCAGAACACACTTTGAATCTCTGCTCTGGAGATTCAAAACAGGAAAACGGGAAACCCAAGACTGAAACACCTCAGTGGAAAGGTACACTGACAAGCAGCATCTGCTGGCCAATCTGGAAATTGCATGGACAAAATAATTTTCCATTTTCTCTGTATCCTAGTCCCTGGGAGAATATTTGCACCTCATTAGTGAGTCACGGGCCCAATTTTGATAACTTAAGCTGAGTAAATTTAAATAATAAGCTGAACAAAATATCAAAGAAGAACTGTGAGAAAAAAATAATAGGCAAAGAGGGAAATCGAGCATCAGAGTAAATACACCAACATATTCTGATGCCTAGACATCAGCAAAAAGTGATACTAAGAAACAGGAAGAGATGGCCCAGCCAAAGGAACTAACCAAATATACTGAAGAGATAAAGGATTTAAGACAATCAATCAGTAATAATCACACAATTCTCTTAAATTACTTCAAAGAATTAAAGAAAATATGATTAAAGAAATAAAGGATATTAAGAAAACACTCTGAGCATATAGAACAATTTTAATGCCTGCAAAGAAAAGTAACAGATGTTTTGGTAATGAAAGATGTGATGGATTCGATTAGAAATACATTAGAGGCACACAAGAGTGTATATGAACTGCTTGAAGACAGAATTATTGATTTTCAAGACAGAATATTTGAACTGGAAAAGGCAGGGGAACAGAAAGGGAAGAGAATGGAAAAGATTAAATAGAGTCTCAGGTAATTGAATGATAAAGTGAAATGCATAAACATTTGCATTATTGGTATGTCAGAAGGAGAATGGAAAAGGGTCAGAAGGAATATTTGAGAAAATAATGACCAAGAAATTTTCAACCCTTATGAAAGATATGAATATCAATATCCAACCAAGATAAGGCACCCAATACAGAAAAAATCTAAACAGACCTACCCCGATCCACCTACTATTCAGAATGACAAATATCAGATATGAAGAGAAGATTCAGGGAGAAAAAAGAGAAAACCAAAGCATCACATACAAGGGAAAGTCAATAAAATTATGTGCTGACCTCTCATCAGAAATGATGGAGGAGAGAAGAAAGTGGTATGATGTTTTTGAGGTACTGAAAGAGAAAAACTGCCAAGCAAGAATTCTGCATCTGGCAAAACTGACCTTCAAAAACAAAGGTCAGTTCAAAGTCTTCAGAGACAAGCAAAAACCAATAGAATATGTTACCAAAAGACCAGAATTGCCAGAGAAACTAAAAGGAGTGCTATAGACTGAAAGGGAAAAATGAGGATAAGAGATTTGGAGAAAAGTGTAAAAATGAAGATTATTAGAAATATAAAATAAATATTAAGAAAGCAGAAAATAGAACAATATGACAACAGAGAGCCAAAAGACAAAATGGATGAAGTAAGTAATGCTTTACAGAAATAATATTGAATGTTAATGGCTTGAACTCCCCAATCAAAAGACAAAGACTGATAGAATGGATTTAAAAATATGAGCTGCTTATATGTTGTCTACCAGTGATTCACCTTATATGTAAGGTCACCAAGTTAAAAGTGAAAGGTTGGAGAAGTGGATGTGGCTTAAGTAATTGAGCTCCTGTCTACCACAAGGGAGGTCCCAGGTTCCGTTACCAGTGTGTCCTAAAGAAGATAAACGAGGCAATGATCTGACACAAAGGGCAGGTATGGTGAGCTCATGCAACAAGATTACACAACAAAAGACATGAGAAAATATAATGAGAGACACACCAAAGCAGGGAGCAGAGGTTGATCATGCCATTAGGCACCTCCCTCCCACATTGGAGATCCCAGTTTTGGCTCACGGTGTCTCCTAAAAGAAGACCAGCACACACAAAAAAGACACAGCAAATGCAAAACAACGAGGGGGTGGGGAGAAATAAATAAATAAAATAAACCTATTTTAAAAATAGTGAAATGTTGGAAAAAGGTATTCCATACAAATAGTAAGCCAAAAAAAAAATAGGTGGTGTACTGATACTAATATCAGACAAAATAGATTTCAAATGAAAAACTATTATAAGAGATGAAGAAGGTCACTATATATTAATAAAAGGGGCAATTCAGCAAGAAGAAATAACTGTACTAAATATTTATGCATGTAACCTGAGTGCCCTAAGATATATGAGGCACACACTGGTAAAATGATACATGAGGCACACACTGGTAAAACTGAAGGGAGAAATACATGTCTCTACAATAATAGTTGGAGAGTCTCAGTATTGGATAGACCTTCTGGACAGAGGATAAAGAAAGAGAGCACTTGAATAATATGATAAATAAACTAGACCTAACAGACATCTGTAGAACAATTGCATCCCAAAATAGCAGGATATACTTTTATTTCAAGTAATCATAGATCCTTCTCCAAGATAGACTATATATTGGGTCACAAGACAAGTCTCAATAAGTTCAAAAATTTTGAAATTATAGAAAATGCTTTCTCTAACCATAAGAGAATGAGCTGGAAATTGATAATGGATGGAAAAAGAGAAATTCACAAATATATGGAGATTAAACAACACACTTAGATAATCAATGGGTGAAAGAAAAAATTTCAACAGAATTCAGCAACTATCTTGAAACAAATGAAAATGAGAACACAACATATCAAAACCTATGGAACACTGCATGGACAATGTTGAGAGGGAAATTTATAGCCCTCAATGCCTACATTAAAAAAGAAGAAAGAGGTAAAATTGAAGCTTTAGCTGCATCACTGAAGGAACTGGGAAAATAACAGCAAATTAATCCCAAACCAAGCTGAAGGAAAGAAATAGTTAAGAGCAGAGCACATATAAATTAAATCAAGAACAAAAAATTAAAGAGGCACAAGAAAACCAAAATTTGTTTCTCTGAGAAGATGAACAAAATCAACGAAATCTTAGCTAGACAGTCAAAGAGAAAAAGAGAGAACATGCAAAAAATTAAAATCAGAAATGAGAGAGGGACATTAACACTGACCCTACAGAAATAAGAGAGCTCATAAGTATATACTATGAACTGTGTAGCAGTTTGGCCGTTTGATATAGTTATGAATTCCAAAATAATTGATATTGGATTATGCTTGTAAACTGGTCTGTTCATCTGGGCATGATTAAGTTATGATTAAGGCTTTGATTGGGCCACAACATTAAGGCATTTAGCTCCACCCCTTGGTGGGTAGGAAATCAAAGATAAAAGTCATGGCAAAGTACAGAGTTGGAGTTTTGAGTTGGGGTTCTGATATTGGAGTTCCTATGTGGAGTCTTGAGCCGGAGCCCCGGGAAGTAAGCAAAGAGAGCAGCTTAGTAGTGAGTAATGAGAGAAGGCCCCAGCAAAAGAGATGAGCCATTCGCCTGACACACAGCTGGACTTGTGGAGAAAGGCAAAGGATAGAGAGCCTCATAGTCTCCAGCTGACCTTGTGGAGAGAACAGGCAGCTGAACATGGAGAGAATCAAGCCCCGGGAAGATAGGAACTCAGGAAGCCGGACCCCTCACAGTGTTTGGTGAGGGAAGAAACTTATGCTTTATGGTAACTTTATAGCCTGGTAACTTTATGGCCTCTATCCCAAATAATTACCCTTTATAAATACAAACAGATTTCTAGTAGTTTGCTTCGACACCACTTTGCCTGATTAATACAAACTGCATGTCAAAAAGTTAGACAATGTAGAGGAGATTGACAAATTCCTAGAATCACACAAACTGCATAGACCTGAGAAGAAATAGCATACCCCTACAAATCAACCAATTACAAGTCAAGAGATTAAAACAGTTATCACAAACTTTCTAAAGATGAAAAGCCTGGGACCAAATCGCTTCACAGTTGAATCCTACCAATCATTCAAAGTTGATCTAATACCAATCTTACTCAAGTGCTTCCAAAAAATTGAAGAGGAAAGACCATTACAAAACTCAGTCTTTGAAAGCAATATCACCCTCATACCAAAATCAGATAAAGATACTACAAAAAAGAAAATTGCAGAACAATATTTTTAATGAATATAATGCAAAAGTCCCCAACAAAATACTTGCAAATAGAATCCAAAACCACATTTAAAAAATTATGCATCAAAATCAAGTGGGTTTTATCCCAGGTATGCAAGGGTGGTGCAACTCAAGAAAATCAATTAGTGTAATAAACCTCATTGAAAAATTGAAGAAGAGAAATCACACGTTCCTTCTCAATTGATGCAGAAAAGGCATTTGAAAAAATACAGCACCCTTGATAAAATATCTCCAACAAGTAGGAAGAGAAGGAAGCTTCTCAATATGGTAAAGGGCCTATAAGAAAAACCTATGGTTAACATATTACTCAATCATGAAATACAGAAAACTTTCCTGCTGAGATCAGGAACAAGACAAGTGTGCCCATTGTCACCATTGTTATTCAATCTTGTTCTAGAAGATCTAGCTACAGCAGTAAGGAAACTAAGGCACCCAAATAGGAAAGGAAGAAGTAAAATTCCACTATTTGCTGATGACATGATCTTATATCTAGATCTCCTGAAAAATCCACAAGAAAGCTACTAGTACTAATAGACAAGTTCAGGAAAGTGGTAAAATACAAGATTAATAAGAATAATCAATAGTGTTTCTATACACTACTGATGTGCAATCTGAGGAGGAAATCAGGGAGAAAATTCCATTTATAATAGCAATGAAAACAATCAAATATTTAGGAATAAACTTAGCCAAGGATATAAAGGACATGTATTCAGAAAACTACAAAACATTTCTAAAAGAAACTGAAGTAGGCTTAAATAAATGGAAGGACATTCCATGTTCATGTATTGAAAGACTAAATATTGTTAACATGTCAATTCTACTCTAACTGATTTACAGATTCAATGCAATTACAATAAAAATACCAACAAACATTTTTGCAGAAATGGGAAAATGAATTATCAAATTTATTGAGATTGTTACAGTGCCCAAATAGCCAAAAAGTTATTTAAAAAGAAGAATGAAATTGGAAGACTCTCCCTTCTGGTCTTAAAACATGTTACATAGCTACTCTGGTAAAAAGAGCATGATACTGGCAAAAATGTAGCCACATTGACCAATGGAACTGAATCAAGAACTCAGAAATAGTCCCTCACATTTACAGTCAAGTGATTTATGACAAGGCATTCAAGCCCTCCCAGCTGGGCCAGAAGATCTCTTCAACAAATGGCGGTGGGAGAACTGGATATCTATATCCAAAAGAAATAAGACCTCTTTCTCACATTTTATAAAAAATTAACACAAAATTGTTTAAGGACTTAAATATAAAAGTGACGACCATAAATCTCTTAGAAGAAAATGTTAGCATATCCAAGATCTTGTGGAAGGTGGTAGTTTCTTAAACTTTACACCCAAAGCAGGAGCAACAAAAAGAAAAATAGATAAATGGAACCTCCTCAAAATTAAACATTTTTGCACCTCAAAGGATTTTGTCAAAAGCAGCTGACACTATGGGAGAAATATTTGGTAATCATATATCTGATAAGGGTTTAATAGCCATGATATGCAAAGAGATCACACAACTCAACAATAAAAAGACAAACTACCCAATTTAAAAATGGACAGAAGCCTTGAAAAGACAATTGTCCAAAGAAATACAAATGGCAAAAAGCACATTAAAAAATATTCAACATTACTAGCAATTAGGGAAATGCAAATCAAAACTACAATGAGACATCATTTCAAACCTATTAGAATGGCAGCTATTAAAAACTAGGAAATCTGAAAATGTTGGAAAGGATGTGCATAGGAATGCTTATTCACTGCTGGTGGGAATGTAGAACTGCACAGCCATTGTGGAGGGCTGTTTGGCAGTTCCTAAGGAAGTTAAATATAGACTTGCCATGGAACCCTACAATATCATTACTAGGTTTATATCCAGAAGAACTGAGAGCAGAGTCGTGAAAAGACACCTGCGCATCAGTGTTCTTAGTGGCTTTATCTGCAATTGCCAAAGTTGGAAACAACCCAAGTGTCCATCAACTGATGAAAGGATAAACAAATTGTGGTGTGTACACATGATGGAATATAACCCAGCAGTAAGAAGAAATGAAGTCATTAAGCATATGGCAACATGGCTGAACCTGGAGGACATTATGTTGAGTGACTCAAGCCAAACCCAAAGGGACAAATATTGTATGATTGCTCTATTATGAACTAAATATATTGTGTAAACTTATGGAGTTAATAATTAGAATATAGGTCACCAGGAAATAGAAGGAGGGTAGAGAATTGAAAGCTGAGGGTTAATCTGTGCAGAACTGGTAAAAAGGATGTTTGTAAATCTTTGGGAATGAATAGAAATAGTGAAAGCATATCCTGGTGTCTGTAACTAGCAGAGCTATTAAATGGGTATGACAGTGGTTGAAAGGGAAAGTCTAAGTTTATGTATATAACTAGAAGGAAAGCTAAAAGCTGTAACATGGGACTGTATAAGATAGTAAAACCTCATGTAAAACATGAATATGAGTGATATTGCATATATAAGACTGTTTTTACATATATAAATACAAATAAACTAGAGAGAAGAAAAAAGAATAGCAGCTCTGTAGAATGGGGGAAGCATAGAGAGATTGATAGGTGATGAATTTATGTTTGTTATTGTTTATTATTATTATTGGAATAATGAAACTTCCCTAAGAATAGCTGAAGTGATGAACGCACAAATATGTGATTATACTGAATACCATTGATTGTTTTGAATAGATTTATACTGTATTAATAAGTATCAATAAAATTGATTTTTTTAAAAAAAGACACTGGGTGAACATAAAAATTTGACAGCATTCAAAGAAAAGTGACAGTTCTTATTGGAATGAAAGACACAATGGATAAGATTGCAAATACATGAGAGACATATAACAGCTGACTTGAAATGGCCGAGGAAATAATAAGTGAAAGATCATGTGAATTGGAAAAGACAGGGGAAAGGAGAACAGAGAAAGAAAAGATTAGAAAAATTGAAGTGGCTTTCAAGGAATTGAATGACAGTGCAGAATGCACAAACATGCATTTGGGTGTCTCAGAAACAGAAGAGAATGGAAAAGCAGCAGAAAGAATAATTGAGGAAATAATCACGGAAAATTTCCCAACCTTTGGCTATCATGGATAATTCTCCTATGAACATCAGTGTGCAGATGTCTATTCATGTCACGGCTCTCAGATCTTCTGGGTGCACCTAGCAATGGTACATAGGAGTAACAAAAGAAAAAACCAACACTTTTGCACCTCAAAGGACTTTGTCAAAAGGATGAAAAGACAGCTGACTTAATGAGAGAAAATATTTGGAAGATAAGTTTTAATATCCGTGATTAAAAGGATATGATAAGGAGAACATACAATTCAAAAGTAAAAAGATGAATTCTCTAATTTTAAAATGGGCCAAAGATTTGAAAAGACAATTGTCCAAAGAAGGAATATAAATGGAAAGAAACTCATGAAAAAATGTTCAATATCACTAATGATTAGGGAAATTCAAATCAAAACTAGAAAGAGATATCATTTCACATCTATTAGAAGGGCTGCTATTAAAAAGTCAGAACACTGTAAATGTTGGAGAGGTTGTGGAGAGATAGAGACGCTTATTCACTGTTGTGGGAATGTAGAATGGTACAATAACTGTGGAGAATTGTTTGGTAGTTCCTAAGGAAGTTGAATATAGACTTGCCATGGGACCCAGCAATACCTTTGCTAGGTATAGACCCACTCTAATTCTTTTAATAGATGTATATAGACCATGAATCTTTAATGTATTTATTGACAGGTTAGTGCATAACTTTTGCATTTTTTCCCTCTTCCCTGTTTTTAATTTGTCTATTTTGTTTTTCCTGATTTCCTATGAGTTACTTGAATGTTTTTCAAATATTTTGAATACCAGTTTTAATGTTTTTTCATATACCTAATTTTTAACTTTTTAAATGGTTGCTCTAGATGGTATATATACTTTTGTATACACAAAGAAGTCCTCATTGTTTACTGGTATCAAAATTTTACCAGTTCAAGTAAAGGGTATCCCTTTATGTACCTTTGCCCTCCCCCCATTTATTATGTAATTGACTTAAATATTTCTTCTACAGATATTAATAACCTCATAAAATAGTGTTATCATGCTTCTTTAATTGTCAAATGAGAGAATTCAAGAGGACAAAGTCTAATGCAATTAGCTATATATTACATTTTAATAAATCCTATCCAGATGTATTGCATTTATTTATTAAGATTTTCATTTGTATACTTTTAGAAAAATTTTTATTTATACCTCCACAGATGGTTCTCTTGTCTGTCTGCTCATTGTTCGCTCACCTTCTCCAGGGGGCCCCGGGAACCAAAAGTGGGACTTCCCACATTGGAGGCAAATGACCTGAACCACATCACTCACTGTATTGCATTTAATTGTCATTGTCTATTTAGCTGTTCATTCTTTTATTTTTTAACTGTGGGAATATGTATGCAACAAGAATTTTCCCATCTTATCCACTGGAAACACCCCATCCAGTGACATCACTCCTCTTTTCAAGGTTGTGGTATCTTCATCAGCTTCCAAATATTCCCATCTCCCCAAACAAAACCTCATACCCACTAAGCATTAATTCTCCGTATCACCTGCCCCTTCAGCCTTTGCCACATGTATTCCAATTTCTCTCATTGTGGGTCTGAAGATTCTCTGATTTTTTTTTTATTATCATGTGTCTTAAATTATCATCTCAAATCATTAATAGTCATATTTGCTTAGATAACAACTTAATTTCAAAGTATACATTAACTATGTTCCTATACTTCTCTGGTCCCTTATTTATGTAGTACTTGTCACAAAGAGTTTGTTTACACATTATGCGTCCCACACCACTGTTTTATCATTAAATTTTATGGATTTGCCTTTATAGGCCCTGACTGAAATAAAAAATAGCCTTAACAAACCATAAACACAGTAGATCTCACCTTTATATTTACCCATGTCACTGCCCTTGCCAGAGATACTTATTTCTTATATGGCATCCATCCATTCTCTTTCAACCTACACAACTTTCTTTACCATTTGTTGTGTGGTCAGTCTAGTGGTGATGAACTCCCTCAGAGTTGTTCATCTGGGAATGTCTTAATCTCTCCACACTTTTGTAAGTTGGTATTGCCAGATATAGAATCCTTGGTTGGCAATTGTATGCTCTCAGAACTTTAAACATGTCACCCCCCCTGCTGACTTACCTCTATGTTTTCCAAACAGAAATTGACACTTAACCTTATGGCTGCTCCCTTTTATATAAGACATTGCCTTTCTCTTGCAACTTTCAAAATCCTCTTTGATTATAAAATGCTGCGGTGTTTGTCTACTTCAATTTATCACATTTTGAGTTCATTTAGCATCTTGGATGCATATTGTCTTTCACCACATTTGGGGATTTTTCAGCCTTTATTTCTTTGAATAATCTATCTGCTCCTTTCTCTCCTTTTTCTACTCCTGGGATTCTCAAAATGTGCATATAGGTGTGTTTGATGGTATCTTACAGATTATTCAGGCTGTGTTCACTTTTCTTCATTATTTCTTTTTTCAGCTCCTCAATTTCAATCGTCTTATATTCAAGTCCACTGGTTCCTTTTTCTGCCAGCTTCCATTTACTGTTGAACACCTCAAGGGAAATTTTAATTTCTATTACTGTGGTTTTCAGCTCTGTTTGGTTCATTTTCATAAATTCTGTCTCTTTACTGAAATTCTCTTCGTGTCCATCTATCATTTTATGATTTCCTTTAGTTCTTTCTCCATGCTTTCCTTTAGGTCTTTGAGCTTATTTTGGACCATTTTCTTTAAAGGTCTTTCTTTGGTGTATCCCATGTCTGGTTTCCTCACTGATAGTTTCAATTGTTTTATATTTTCTTCTTTGCCTGGACCATCACTTTCTGTTTCTTTGTATGTTTTGTAACTTTTTGTTGAACCCTGGATATTTTGATACTTTATTGTGTTATTGCAGGAATTTTTACTTTGAGGTATCTGCTTTTTAAGTGTGTATCCAGCCAGTATTATGACAGATTTCCCTGAATGTCAGGAGCTACCAAAATAAAAGGAAAAAAAATGCCTTTCCCAGTCTTTGCAGGTGGACTTGTGCAGATGCTCTTCTTTTGAGATTATCCATATATTGAGTTAGAAAATTGCTCCAGACAAAATTGTAGGGACCACCATAATCCTTTCTGGGCATGTGCCTTGAGCATGCATGTATGGTCCTAGGAATTTCTGCATTGATGTGTCTACAATCTCACTGTGTTTTGTATGTGCTGCCGTCTATATGCAGGGCAATTTCTGGTATGGCTTTGGAGCTCTCTGACTGCATGGAAGTTTAAATTCATGAAATTATATGTATTTTTTATATTTCTCATAGGACTGTGAAAGAAAATCCCTATTAGTGGAAACTTTTAGGAGAGGCCATTATTATTGATAATATTTTCCCCAGCTGAAATCACAAGAATGAAGACAAATAAATGGGCACATTTTTTTTAGCCCAAGCTTTCATTAATGTGCCGGCCTCCTTTGAAAATCTTGACTTAATGGGGCAATCCCCTTTAATTTCTCCATGTGACATGATCCTATTTCCTATACCAATTTTTATCCACAATAGATACCAACTTAATTTCACTGCTCCTGGGTGCAGTGTGTGGCCCAAAGTAAGTCTTATTTCCACATGTATTATTTCCAGAATGTAGAAAGATACAGCCACTATGGTTGACTGTTTCCTAAGGAAGATTAACAAAGACTTGCCATGGGACCCAGCAATATCATTGCTGGGTTTATACCCAGAAGAACTGAGAGCAGTGACACGAAAAGATATCTGCACACTGATGTTCATAGCACCATTATTCATGATTGCCAAAAATGGAAACAAACAGGTGTTCATCAACTGATGAATGGACAAACATTGTGGAGTATACACATGATTGAATATTATGTAGCAGTAAGAAGAAATGAAGTCATGAAACATATGACCACATGAATGAACCTGGAGGACATTATGTTGAGTGAAGAAAGCCAGACACAAAAGGAAAATACTGTATGTTTGCCCTATTATTAACTAAATATCTTATATGAAATATAAAAGTATGATGTGAAATATGAATATCGGTAGAATTGCATACATAAAACCATTTTTCTTTGAAGTTGAACAAATGCAAGTTAGTTCAAAAAAATATTAAAATCAGACAAAAAAACCAAAACCCTTTATATTAAGTGAAGAAGATGAGACACAGAGTACTCCATATTGTATGATTCCATTTATATAAAATGTAAATATAAATCAATTTATAAAGATGAAATGAGATTAGTGGTTATGTAGGTCTAAGGAAGGAATGCTAAGGGTGTGGAGTCTTTCTTTTTAGAGTAATGAAATTGTTCCAAAATTTTTTAGATGACTGTACTACATTTTGATTATATTAAAAGCCATTGTTTATACACTTTGGATAGATCATAAGGTATGTGATTATATCTCAATAAAACTGCTTAATACATAAATAAATAATTGTGCAAGAACAGCCAGAAACAGCAGCTATGTACACAGGGGAAAAATAGAGAGATTGAGAGGTGAGGAATTTTCTTATTTGTCTGTTTATTATTATTATTATTTTGAAATAATGAAAATGCTCTAATAATGATTGAAGTGATGAACACACAACTATGTGATTATGCCAAGTACTATTGATTGAACACTTTGGATGAATTGTATACTTTATTACTATGTATCAATAAAATTGATTTGTTAAAAAAGTAGAGTGATAGAGTGGATATAATGCATGATCCAACAATATGCTTTCCACAAGTAACTCGCTTCAAGTATGGCAAAATAGGTAGGATGAAAGTAAAAGATTGAAAAATATATGCCATGCAATTAATAATCAAAAGGAAACAAGAGTGTTTTCAACATGATAAACCATATATTAAAAAGCCACAGCTAGCATCATACTCAATAGTGAAAATTGAAAGCTTTCCCGCTAAGGTTAGGAACAAGACAATGATGCCTGTTTACACAACTGCTCCCCAACAGTGTACTGAATATTCTCACCACAGCAAATAGGCAAGAAAAAATAAATAAAATGCATGCAGATTCGAAAAGAAAAAGCAAAACTGTCTCTACTTGCACATGACATGATCCTATGTAGAGAAAATGCCAAAGAATCTACAGGAAAGCTGCTAGAGCTAACAAATTAATTCAGTAAAGTGGCAAGGTACAAGGACAACATGGAAAAAATAATTTTATTTCTATACACCAACAATGAACAACTGGAAAGGAAAACCAAGGAAAAGCTCCATTTACAATGCCATGGAAAAGAGTAAAATATATAGAAATAAATTTAACCAAGGTTGTAAAGGACTTATACACAGACATGTAGACTGAAAATGACAAAATATTGCTGAAAGAAATTAAGAAGTCCTAAATAAATGGAAAGATATCTCACAAAGAGGAACAGCATTCAGAGAATAGAAGAGGAGGAATAAGAGAATTTGGGTGTTTGCTTCTATGACAGGCCTGAAAACAAAACAAGACCACACCAATTCTCCTCAGCAGGAACTCCAAGCTTATAAAATATGTTTGGTCCTTAAAAACCTGGACACCCATCTGGGACTAATGGGGGAATTTTGCCACTCGTGCTGGGAAAATGTCAATCACTCCCCTCCCCATGCTGAGATGCTAATGGCAAATATCCCCTTCTATAACTCTGCTTGCTTGCTTTGATCAGAACCCCCATATAGAAATATATATGGTTGAATTTACCAATCCTGTCCCATCTCTTGGTGTGCATGGGAAAGTTTGGTGCACGCGGGAAGAAAGACTATAAAAGCTGCAGCCTCCGGATTTTAGGCATGACTCTTACTACGGAGCATGCCCCGGCCGGTAATAAAGGTTCCATTAAATTTTTCTCCTGGGAGTTGTTATTTTTATGAAGTAATCCACTTCATTGCAGGTAAGAAAAATTGGAGATTATTTGGTTTAAAGAGAGCCACACTTGAGCAACAAGGAAGTTTTCAGGAAGTAACTAATTCTGTTCTATGAAAAGCTATATATTTCACTTTAATCAAAACAATTATTTTTAAAAGAGGTTTCTAATAGTTTCATCAGTTAAAAACTTATGACTTTATCATCTTAAAGGTGAAACAGACATAATGTTAACTTATTAATATATTTATAGATCCCAGGAGATTACACCAAAGTAAAATAAAATTAAAATAATATTTTATGTAACAAATTTTTCTTTCCGTTCATAGGAGGTTACAACTGCTTTGTTTTCATAATACCTTAAAAATATAACCTTAAAAGCCTACCAACTATTAGGCCCTGGGGAATATATTACATAGTAAGTTTTTTAATTTGTTTTAATTATAATATAGGAAAACCTTTTGATAGATTTCATGGATCTAGTTACTTACTGAAATTTGGCAATTGGGTTATTAATTATTCTCATCTCAAGGCTGTTAAAATGTAAATGGGGAATTACAGGATAGACTGTGCAAATCAAGGTTTATACTGAAATAGTCCCTCTGTCACTATCATTTATAATTTCTAGACCTAGTATATAGAATTCTAAATTAAACTCACATCTCCCCTACCTTTCCACACCTAGCCCACACTCCAAAGTTTCTAGACCAATTTTGATGAGTTGCTGGAATTCAGTCAATGTTAGAAGACCCTGGGGGTAGGATAGGCTATAGAAAGACTAGGAAAGTATTCAGGACAACCCTTTGATGCGTTTTGTCCTTGAAATAATTACTTTAGTCAGATTTTTATATGAGCTTTATTATCCTGTTTGTTTTTTCTAATTTGGACTCCAGGAGTATTCATTTACATACACAAATATAACTGATTATTTAATTTATAGCAAATTCAATAGAGCTCTTTCAAGAATTTTCATTTGTTAACTTGATATTACCATCCAGAGGTATGAAAATATACATTGAACAAACAGACAGACACACAAACAGAAACATAACTTACTAATTTGTCTCATAAATCACTTTTGTCTTGGTTGTCTTTTGGTTTCCCATGGTTTCATGATTTTTTTTTTACAGCTTTTAAGATCTCCCCTGGGAATGGTGTTGCCTGTAACATGCAAGCTTGTTCTTGTAAACACACACACACTCAGAAAATAAGTTGATTTTTTTTTTCAATTCAAGCTCACAGACCCTCTGAAATCTTTCCATGGGTTAAGAACTGGTCTAGGCATGTTAACTTTTTTGCTAACTTAAAAGGCATCGACATATTGTTTCAGTAATCATAATTGTTTTTTAACTCTTAACCCTTGGTTACGTGGTTTTGGACTGAGAACTGAGTTGAGAAGGCTGATGCAGTTATGCAAATCAGGGTCATCTTTGGCAGGTGAGCTGGGGAAGGAGAGTTGAGAGTCCTAACATGCTCTACTGAAATGTTAGGGTCACTTAACAGGAAAGTGTGTAGGTGTGCCAGGCCACTTGAAAGAAATTCTGGGTATCACGGCTGTTTAACAGAGTCTCCATGGTATGAAGCACCACAATTTTGAGAGCTGAGTCAAACACTCAGACAGGGCCTGATCTAAAGTCACAGGGACCATGACCACATGTGGGCAAGAGGGGAAGCCCTGAGTGACCCCATCCAGAGTTTGGCTGTAGTAGCCAATGTGGTGAAAATGGTCCCACATTCATTTCTTCCTTCCTCCTTCATTTAGAGCTGGAAGGAAGTCCAAGGGGATGGGATTTTTACAGCCCTCATGCCCAGTCTGGGATGCTGAAAAGGTGCCACTAGAGAGGGAGAAAGCTTCAGGTTGGGAGTGTTTGAGGAGATCATAAAGTGGTCAGGCAATGGAAGAAAAGAAGGGGTCCCACAAAGGGCAATATCCAGTGAGAGTAAGAAATGCACCTACCTGTTCTTTGGTGGTGGGTTGGCAGAAGATAAGGATAACCTTGAGATGAGAGTGGTCTAGAGAGAATTCTCTTTTTAGAATTAATGCAACTTCTTTCATATTTCCACAGCTGGAGAATTTTAACTCCGAGTTTTAGGTGTTACACAGATATTTAAGGTTCTGGGGCGTTACCAGGATAAACATAAAGAGTAAAACACTTTAAAACTTAGGAACAACAATTAAAGTTTAAAAACAAATGTGACTGTGGCAAGAGCTTACAATTTAGGCCCTAATTTCCTTGCGAGCATTTTAAAGATAAAGCTATTTTAGAAATAAAATATTAGAAAACTATCTTATATTGAGATTATTAATAATAGACCATAGCAGAAGTTTTAGTATGTTTGTTTCTCCTTTATATTTTTACTAGTGTTTTTTAGTCCTGGTCCAATGAGGCTCAGAGACAGAACAAAATTCAATCAGAGAAGTTTGTTAGATCACCGGCATGGTAGGGGTCTGAAGGGAGACTTCAGCCTGCCTGCCCAGGTTTGTTATTGCCTCATTTGAGCTGGTGTAACTGGATAGGTTTACAGAAGGGGTGCATATATGAGGCACACATATACAGGGTGGAAGATTAGTAACTTTTGTCCTTTGGGGAGGAGTTCTTGGAGAGGGGAAGATGGATTTGTTGGAATGTCAAACAGGACATCCAATAATCTTGGATATTCCCTGGCTGGTTTTGAGATTTGTACATCCTGTTGGATTAGGGATGGGGTTGGGGGTTTTGCCCCATCTGTTATTAGAGCAGGTGAGACCTGTGAGCATTTACCAGGGTCATGGGGGGTTATTTTGACAAATGGGGCTAACAGACAGAATATAATTTACAGACTTGCCTTGCCTTCCTTTTAAAGTTCCATTTTTTTTTCTTTGATCTGTAGCTGAATATATGTACTTTTTTATTTTATTTTATTTGTAAAGAAGCTTTAGATTACATGAAAGATGCATCAAAAATTTAGGGGGATTCCCTTATACCCCATACCCTTCCCCTCCCATACTTGTCTCCATTAGTAACATCTTTCATTAGTGTGGTACATTTTTCACCATTGATGAACACATAATGAAGTATTGCTTCTAACCATGGCCAATAGTTTACATTATAGTTTATACTTTGCAGCACACATTTTTATAGCTTTTGACAATATGTATAATGCCTATATCCATCATTGCATTGTCATTCAGAACAATTCCAATGTCCCCAAAATGCCCCATGTTACACTTATTTTTTGATCTCCCTCCCCTCAGAAGCTCTGGTGACCACTGCCTTTATATCCTTGGTACAACCACTAATGGAGTGGCAAGAATCCCTAGAGTACATATATGTACTTTAAGAGAGTCTTCAGAACAAAACAATGTAACTGATAAGGAAAGTTGGTTGTTTTCAGGACATATCTTTAAAATACTTAAAACCATGACTAATGTTCTATTAATGCCTAATATGCAGAAATAAGTGTCATATTTTATAAATTTGACAATGAAAGTTTATACGGACTTTAAATATTTATATGAACATTTTACTGATACAAATTTAATTATCATAATTTTAGAAAATCTCTTTTTAATTTTAACAACTCTTTAAATATTTTCTATGCAATTTATGTCAAATCAACTTTATTTTCAGCACTTCACTTTTTTCAACATGAAAGAACAAATCTTTTGCAATCATTTGAAATAAAAAGATATTGATGAATATAGGATGACCGAATACCCGAAAATATCTTGTTTCCCTCCTGGTTGGCAGGATACAATGGAATGAATTATATCTAAATTATAAGGTAATGAGATGAATCCCTCTCTTGGTACCAAATTCTGCTTTTGGTGGTTGAGAATATCTTGTTGAAGCAATGAAGTATGAAAACAACTTCAACTGGTTGGCTGGACATTCACAGAAGCAGCCCCTTTTTGTCCTCATGTCAACTTGCTTAATTAACATATTAAAATTCCTGCCCAGAGGTGAAGTTATCTGCCCCTTTTTTGATCAGGCAAAGTATGTGCAAGTGTGATTTCCTGGACATACTAATCATACAATTATATAACTAGCTATGTGTGTTCATCCATATGCATAAAAGCTAATGCATAATCAAAGCAAATGTTAAGTAGTAACTTATGTATTAAAACCAGAGTGAAATTGCTGCACAGGGAGTCACGTCTGAGTAGCTTTACCCACATTGGCTCCTTTCTGCAGTCATAAAAAATGTAACTTCTGTCTAAATCTTGTGTTAAGGCTTTTTCCTCTGGTTATCCCCAAAGGCCCAGCTTTGGGGCCTAACAATATCCTTTATGGTTTGACTTTGAGAAAGCAAAGTCTTAAAGTTGTTAGGTTTGAATATTATGTTCTTTTAAAAGTGACACAGGGAAGCAGATATGGCTCAAGCGATTGGTCTTCCATCTACCATATGGGAGGACCTGGGTTCGATCCCCAGGGCCTCCTGGTAAAGGCCATGCCAGACCTGGGCAATGAGCCAAGCCCATGTGGAGAGCAATGCAGCAAGATGATGATGCAACAGAAAGAGACACAGGGGAGAGTCAAGGTGAGACATGACAGAAACCAGGAACTGAGGTGGCACAAGTGAGGGGTACCTCTCTCCCACATTGGAGGTCCTCAGGATTGAATCCCACTGAAGCCTAGATGAGAAAAATTAGAAGAAAGAAAAAGAAACAGACATGGAAGATCACACAGACAATGGACACAGACAGCAAAAACAGCAGGGGGAAGGGAGGGGGAAAAGAGTAAAAAAAATAGTGACACAACTTGTTTTTCTTAATAAAGTAAAAGAAGTTGTTTTGATAAAACACAGTCTTTTAAAAATTTTTACACTGATTATTCTGGAGAAAAACACTTTATAACATTTTACTAAAAATGGACTAATTATTTAGAAACATTGGCACTCAACAGAGAGAGAAGCAAATTTTAGATTTTTTATTTTTAAAGAAATTTTAGATTATGGAAAAATTATATTACATTGTAAATATAGGGGATTCCCATATGCCGCATACACTCCCTCTCTCACATTTCCCTATTTATAATATCTTCAGTGTGGTACATTTGTTACAATTGATAAACAAATATTTAAGTATTGCTACTATAGTTAATAATATAGTTTACATTGTGTTTTACACTTTGTATTGTACAATTTTACAGGTTTTGACAAAATGTATAATGGCCTATATCCATCATTGCAATATCATGCAGAACAATTCCAGTGTCTCCAAAAGGCGCCTTTTGGGGCTGTATTGCATTTAATTGTCATTCTCTATTTAGCTGTTCATTCTTATTTTTTAACTGTGGGAATATATATGCAACGAGAATTTTCCAAACTTATCCACTGGAAACACCCCATCCAGTGACATCACTCCTCTTTACAAGTTTGTGGTACCTTCATCAGCTTCCAAATATTCCCACCTCCCCAAACAGAAACCTCATAACCACTAAGCATTAATTCCCCATAACACGTGCCCCTTCAGCCTTTGCCACATGTATTCCAATTTCTGTCATTGTGGGTCTGTATATTCTCTGATTTTTTTTTTGTATTATCATGGGTCTTAAATTATCATCTCAAATCATTAATAGTCATATTTGCTTAGATACTAACTTAATTTCAAGGTATACATTAACTATGTTCCTATACTTCTCTGTCCCCCATATTTATGTAGTATTCATCACAAATAGTTTGTTTATATATTATGCATCCCAAACCACTGTTTTATCATTACATTTTATGTATTTGCTTTTATAGGCCCTGATTGAAATAAAAAGTAGCCTTAACAAACAATAAACACAATAGGACTCACCTTTATATTTACCCATGTCACTGTCCTTGCCAGAGATACTTATTTCTTATATGGCTTTGATCTATTGTCTTTCAACCTACAGAAATTTCTTTAGCATTTGTTGCATGGTCAGTCTAGTGGTGATGAACTCCCTCAGATTTGTTCATATGGGAATGTCTTAATCTCTCCGCACATTTGTAAGGTGTTTGTTTCCAGACATAGAATTCTTGGTTGGCAATTGTTTGCTCTCAGAAATTTAAACATGTCATCCCCCTGGTGTCTTGCCTCTATGTTTTCCAGTCAGAAATTGACACTTAATCTTATGGCTGCTCCCTTGTATATGAGACATTGCCTTTCTCTTGCAGCTTTCAAAATCCTCTTTATCTTTGGCATTCAACACTTTGATTATAATATGCTGTGGTGTGTGTCTATTTCAACTTATCCTGTTTTGAGTTCATTTAGCATCTTGGATGCATAATGTCTTTCATCACATTTGGGTATTTTTCAGCCTATATTTCTTTGAATATTCTATCCAATCCTCTTTCTTCTACTCCTGGGATTCTCACAATGTGCATATAGGTGTGTTTGATCATATCTTTCAGATTCCTCAGGCTGTGTTCACTTTTCTTCATTATTTCTTCTTTTAGCTGCTCAATTTCAATCATTTTATCTTCAAGTTCACTGGTTCCTTTTCCTGCCAGCTTCCATCTACTGTTGAACACCTCAAGGGAAATTTTAATTTCTATTACTGTTGTTTTCAGCTCTGTTTGGTTCATTTTCATAAATTCTGTCTCCTTACTGACATTCTCTTCATGCCTATCTATCATTTTATGATTTCCTTTAGTTCTTTCTCCATGCTTTCCTTTAGGACTTTGAGCATATTTCGACCTTTTTCTTTCAAACCTCTTTCTTTGGTATATCCCATGTCTGGATTCCTCACTGATAGTTTCAATTGCTTTATATTTCCTTCTTTTCCTGGACCATCACTTCCTATTTCTTTGTGTTTTGTAACTTTTTGTTGAAACCTGTATTTTGATACTTTATTGTGTTATTGCAGGAATTTTTACTTTGAGGTGTCTGCTTTTTAAGTATGTATCCAGCCAGTATTATGACAGATTTCACTGAATGCTAAGAGCTACCAAAAGAAAAAGAAAAAGAAAATGCCTTTGCCAGTCTTTGCAGGTAGACTTTTGAGATGCTCTTCTTCAGAGTTTATCCATATATTGAGTTAGAAAATTGCTCCAGACAAAATTGTAGGGACCACCATAATCCTTTCTGAGCATGTGCCTTGAGCATGCAGGTATGGCCCTAGGAATTTCCCCATTGATGTGTTTACAATCTCACTGTGTTTTTAGAAGCTGCCTTCTACATACAGGGCAATTTCTGGTATGGCTTTGGAGTTCTCTGACTGCATGGAAGTTTAAATTCATGAAATTATATGTATTTTTTATATTTCTCATAGGACTGTGAAAGAAAATCCCAATTAGTAGAAACTTTTAGGGGAGGCCATTAATATTGATAACATTTTCCCATGCTGAAATCAGAGTAATGAAGACAAATAAATGGGCAAAATTTTTGACCCCACCCTTTCAGTAATGTGCTGGCCTCCTTTGAAAATCTTGACTTAATGTGACAATCCCACTTAATTTCTCCATGTTACATGATCCTATTTCCTATACCAATTTTTATCCACAATAGATACCAACTTAAATACACTGCTCCTGGGTGCCGTGTGTGGCCCAAGGTAAGTCTTATTTCCACATGTATTATTTCTGGAATGTAGAAAGGTATAACCACTGTGAAAGACTGTTTCCTATGGAAGCTGAATATAGACTTGCCATGGGATCCAGCAATATCATTGCTCCATTTATACCCAGAAGAATTGAGAGCAGTGACACGAACAGATATCTGCACACTGATATTCATAGCAACATTATTCATGATTGCCAAAAGATGGAAACAACCAGGTGTTCATCAACTGATGATTGGACAAACATTGTGGAGTATACACATGATTGAATATTATGTAGTAGTAAGAAGAAATGAAGTCCTGAAACAGATGACAACATGAATGAAATTGGAGGATATTATGTTGAGTGAAGTAAGCCAGACACAAAAGCCAAAATTCTGTATGATTGCCCTATTATGAACTAAATATATTATGTGAAATATAAATGTATTCTATGAAATATTAATATCGGTATAATTGCAAAGGTAAGACCATTTTTCTTTGAAGATGAACAAATGTAAGTTAGAACAAAAAAATATTAAAATCATACCAAAATTAAAACCATTATATTAAGTGAAGAAGACCAGACACAGATGACTACATATTATATGATTCCATTTATATAAAATGTAAATATAAATCAATTTATAAAGATGAAATGAGATTAGTGGTTATGTAGGTCTAAGGAAGAATGCTAAGGGTGTGGAGTCTTTATTTTTAGAGTAATGAAATTGTTCTAAAAATTTTTAGATGAATGTACTACATTGTGATTATATTAAAAGCCTTTGACTCATAAGGCTAGTCCTCAATAACAAGAACCCATCAGTAGGCCATCCTCTTTGCCAGACACTGCCTCTGCACTCATGGGCCTGCTGCTGTTCCCTTGGAGAATGTGGCGGAGTTCTCCAGGCTGGGAATTCAGATTCCCTCATTTATTAAGTGATTGTCTACCCTCTGTGACAACACCCCATCCCTTGCTCATTTGAACAATTTTATATATCTTTCATGTATATTCAGGTGAACTTACCCCCATGAATCCCCCATCCCAGACACATCCCACCAATGAACTTCTGCAGCCCCCATTGTAACCCTTCTGTGATCTGAACCTTCCTTGAACATGAAGCCCATATAATAATGAAATACAATTAATAGGAAAAAGAAATAATAATGATAAGCTTAAATGCATGCGATAGGTACAAGGAATCTCAGAGGAAGAAAAAAGAAACTAAAGTAAAAATATAATATAATTAGTGGATTGGGATATTCAAAAAAATGGGGAAAAAAAGAATACTTTTTTAAAAAATTATTCTTTTTTCTTTTTATCGCTGTATTATCAGATGTCCAGTGTATCATGACACCTTCCCCCTCTCATTCCCCAGTGTCTCCCAAATTTTCATTTAATTTCCAAAGAAATTTTTGGTCACATCAGAGTCATTCACAGAATACTAAGGAGTCCCACCTACCCAACCTCCCTCCCCCTTCCCCACCCCATATTAAAACCCTTTTTAATGGATGTTAGCATTGTTATATCTGTTATACAGATAGTAAAGTTTAACAACTAAACATTGTTGATGGTTTACAGTATAGTTTACAATTTAGATTGTACAGTTTAATAATTTTTGATGACATTTACCATGTCCTGTGTCCATTAATGTAAGGTAATGAAAAACATTTCCTGTGACCACTAAATACCCCATTTGAATTTAACTGTTCCTTCCACCCCATCCCCCTGTGGAATATGATACTCCGCAGTCTTGACTCATGGAATGTCAAGATTCATAGTTACATGCCCTGGGTATTCCAACCTGCTGTACCTAATCTATCCACCTGTCAACCCTGCACCACCAAACCCAGTAATATCACTACCAATGTGTCCTATCCTTCAATATGCATCTATACTTTATCCCTTTACCATAGATTATATCCATATGGGTGATGGCTCACAGCCTACTCTTCTCTTTCTCTCCCTTGTTAACCTATCTTTCAGAAAATGGTTCTCAGAGAATGTTCTCTTTCCTCAGTTCAAATCAGTGAGGTCATATACTGTTCATCCTTCAATGCCTGGCTTGCTTCACTCAACATAAGGTCTTCAAGATTCATCCACATTATTCCATGTGTTAGCACTTTGTTCCTTCTTACAGCTGAGTAATATTCCATTGTATGTATGTACCACATTTTGCTTATCCATTCATCTGTTGATGGGCACCGGGGCTGATTCCAACTTTTGGCAACTGTGAACAATGTCGCTATGAACATTGGTGTGCATTTATCTGTTTGTGTCTTTGCTTTCAATTCTTCTGGGTATACACCCAGTAGTGGAATTGCTGGAGCATATGGAAGATCTATTGCCTTTGCTCTTGTAATTGAAAATTGACCTACTGTTATGGGGTGCCTAAGGGTTTCCATCTGAGAGCTTCCTTGTTGCTCAAATGTGGCCTCTCTCTAAGCCAAACTCAGCATATGAATGCATTACTTTTCCCCCAACGTGGGACATGACTGCTGGGGTTAGCCTCCCTAGCAACGAGGGATTAATACCAATCGCCAACTGGCATCACGTTTGGAAAAAGACCTTGAATAAAAGGGGGAAAGGGTAAAGAGAAATGAGTTCATGTGGCTAAGATATTTCAAAGAGAGTCAGGAGGTCATCCCAGAGGTAATGATTACACACACCTCAGTAGGATCTCAAAGAACACCAAAGTGGATATCACCCCACAGGGAGGGGCTCCTGAGGGCTCTGGAGACACCCATGTCCTATATAAGTGGGGATAGCCCCAGAGATTGATGCCTTGTTAGTGGGCTCCTCTTTGTAATCTGTGCTCCTGAGAGTAACAGAGTCAGACTCAAATAAGTCCTCCCTGCACATGATCCATCAGTCCCTTCTATTCAAACCTATATGTGGTGTTGGAGTTTTTAGTTGTACTTCCAGAAACGGGATCCTTTGGCCTACCTATGTGCCAGCTGTGCCTGCAATCTCGGTGCAGCTGCAACCCCTACCCTACAGCTCAATGGACTCATCCAAGTCACCTGGCGAGGAGACATTTTGGCAATGGCCATCCCAGGGAATGTAGAGGGCCTGCAGCTTCAGGCAGGATAATCTCATCCACCATATCCATGGAATATAAACCCTGTCTCATTTGGAGGTGGAGTGGACTTCACTATCCCAAACTACCCAGGATTGGGTGAAGAGCTATGGACTAGAATGGTCTTGGCGGTGTTCTGTCATATATTGTGATTCAAGCAATGGAAGAAATTGTAACAGTGAGGTGTAGACGGTGGCCAATGACATTTTTGGGGCAGGGAGGGGAGAGGCAGTTGAAATATAGGGTTTTTTTTTGGGACTTGGGTGATTTCATGAGTGGCATTGCGATAACAGATATAGGCCATTTTGCATCAGCATATACCACGCAGAACTGTGTGGGAGAGAGGGTGGTCTATGATGTGAAATGTGGTTTTTGCTTGGTGGCAAGGCCCCAGGATGTGTATATCCATTGCGGGTGATGTGCCACACTGATGAAGGATGTTGGTCTGGAATGTTGTGGGAGGTGTGGGAGGTGGGGAACATGGGAATCCCTGTAATTTCTGAGTAATAATCTAAGTACCTTTAAAAATATATATATACACACATACATAAAATAACATTTATGTAAGCAAATGCACATATATGCATGTGCATTTATATATCATTTTATAAATATTGGTATATATTGTGAAAAAATTTGATTTTTACCAACAATAAAAAAATAAACAATAAAAAAAAAAGAACAAAGTTGGAGGACACTCATTTTCCAACTTTAAAGCAAATTATTTAGGTACCCTGGTAAAAAACCAGGATTGTAATGGCATAAAGACAGACAGATTCACCAATGAACCAAATCAAGAATTCAGAAATAGACTCACACATTACTTGTCAAGTCATTTTTGACAAGACTGTCAAGCCCTCCCATCTAGGCCATAATAGTCTAGTCAAAAAATGGTGCTGGGTTAACTGGATAGCCATATAGAATATAAAGAAAGAGGACCCTTATTTCTTACCTTATAAAAATATAACTCAAATTGGATCAAGGACCTAATTATAAAAGTGAAAAACATAAAACTCTTATGAGAAAATATAGGGTATCATGTTCAAGATATTATGGTAGGTGGTAGATTCTTAAACCTTACACTGAAAGCAGGAGCAACAAAAGAGAAAAGAGATAAATGGGACCTAATAAAAGTTAAACACTTTTGCACGTTAGAGGTCTTTGTCAAAAGTGTGAGAATGCAGCTGACTCAATGAGTGAAAGTATTTGACAGTCACACATCTGATAAAGGTTTACTATCTATAGTATACAAAGAGATAGTTCAACTCAACAATATAAAAGACAAATTACCTGATTAAAAAATGGGCAAAAGTCTTGAAAAGAAAATTGTCCAAAGCAGAAATACAAATGGTTAAGAAACACATGAAAAAAACATATAGTCATCACTATCAATTAGGGAAATGCAAATAAAAACTCCAATGAGATCTCATTTCACACCAATTAGCCTGGCCACTAATAAAAAGTTGGAAATCTCTAAGTGTTAAATAGGATGTGGAGAGATAGGAGCACTATTCACTGTTGGCAGTTCCTAAGGAAGTTGAATATAGCTTTTCCCTGGTACCCATAAATACCACTACTAAGTATATACCCAGAAGAACTGAAAGTAGTCACATGACCAGACATCTGCAGAATGATGAACATAGCAACATTATTCATGAGAGCCAAATTTGGAAACAACCCAGGTGTTCATCAACTGATGAATGGTTAAACAAATTGTGGTTTGTGCACATGATGGAATATTATACAGCAGTAAGAAGAAATGAAGTCATGAAGCATATGTCAACATGAATGAACCTGGAGTACATTATGTTGAGTGAAGCAAGCCAGACACAAAAGTACAAATATTGTATGATTGTACTATTATGAACTAAATATATTATGTAAACTCATGGAGTTAATAATCAGAATATTGGTCACCAAAAATTTGAATGAAGGTAGAGAATGGAAAACAGGGCTAATCTGTGCAGAAATGGTAAAAACATTGTAAATGTTTAGAAATGAATAGAAATGGTGAAAAATATCATAGTGTTTGTAACTAGCAGAACTATTATATAGTTATGAAAGTTTTGAACAGGAAATCCTAAGGACATTTATATTATGAGACGGAAAGCTAAAATCTGTAACATGGACCTGCATAAGATAATGAAACTTCATGAAAACACAAATATGGGTGATATTGCATATATGACTGTTTTTACAAAATCTAAATACATATATACTAGCAAGAAGAAAAAAGAATAGAAGCTACGTATGGCAAGGAAAGCATAGAAATTGAAAGGTGATGGGGTTTTTTGTTTGTTTTTTCTTCATTATAATTATTGGAATAAAGAAAGTGCTCTAAAAATGATTGACATGATGAATACACAACTATTTGATCACACCAAATACAATTTATTGTACACTTTGGATGGATTTATGCTTTATTAATATGTATCAATAAAATTTATTTGTTTTAGAAAACATAAAAATAAATAAATAAATTAAAAAAGCCATTGTTTATGCACTTTGGATAGATCGTAAGGTATGTGATTATATCTCAATAAAACTGCTTAATAAACAAATAAATAATTGTTCAAGAACAGCCATAAAGAGCAGCTATGTACAGCAGGGGAAATTTAGAGAGATTGATAGGTGAGGAATTTTCTTATTTGTCTGTTTTTTATTATTATTATTTTGAAAAAATGAAAGTGCTCTAATAATGATTGAAGTGATGAACACACAACTATGTGATTATACCAAATGCCATTGATTGGACCCTTTAAATGAAATTGTATACTTTATTACTATGTATCAATAAAATTGATTTGGGAAAAAACAAGTAGAGTGATAGCGTGGATATTAAAGCATGATCCAACAATATGCTTTCTACAAGAAACTCACTTCAAGTATCACAAAATAGGTAGGATGAAAGTAGAAGGATTGAAAATATATGCCATGCAATTAATAATCAAAAGGAAACAAGAGTGTATTGAACATGATAAAGGTGAATATGAAAAAGCCACAGCTAGCATCAAACTCAATAGTGAAAGATTGAAAGCTTTCCTGCTAAGATTAGGAACAAGACAAGGATGCCTGTTTACACAACTGCTCCCCAACATTGTACTGAATATTCTCACCAGAGCAAATAGGCAAGAAAAAAATAAATAAAATGCATCCAGATTGGAAAATAAAAAGCAAACTGTCTCTACTTGCACATGACATGATCCTATGTAGAGAAAATGCCAAAGAATCTACAGGAAAGCATCTAGAACTACCAAATTAATTCAGTAAAGTGGCAAGGTACAAGGATAACATGGAAAAAATTGTTTTATTTCTATACACCAGCAATGAACAACTGGATAAGAAAACCAAGAAAAAGCTCCATTTACAATGCCATGAAAAAAGAATAAAATATATAGAAATAAATTTAACAAAGAACGTAAAGGACTTATACACAGACATGTAGACTGAAAATGACAAAAGATTGCTGAAAGAAATTAAGAAGACATAAATATATGGAAAGATATCTGGCAAAGAGGAACAGCATTCAGAGAATAGAAGAGGAGGAATAAGAGAAGTTGGGTGTTTGCTTCTATGACATTACAGGTAAGAAAAATTGGAGATTATTTGGTTTAAAGAGAGCCACACTTGAGCAACAAGGAAGTTTTCAGGAAGTAACTGATTCTGTTTTATGAAAAGCTATTCATTTCACTACAATCAAAATAATTATTTTTAAAAGAGGTGTGTAATAGTTTCATTAGTTGAAAACTTATCACTTTATCATCTTAAAGGTGAAACAGACATAATGTTAACTTATTAAAATATTTATAGATCCCAGGAGATTACAATAAAGTAGAATAAAATTAAAATAATATTTTATGTAAGAATTGTTTTTTTCTTTTCCTTCATAGGATGTTAGAACTGCTTTGTTTGCATAATACATTAAAAATATAACCTTAAAAGCCTACCAACTATTAGGCCCTGGGGAATATATTCAATAGTAAGTTTTTTATTTGTTTTACTTATAATATAGGAAAACCTTTTCATAGATTTCATGGATCTAGTTACTTACTGAAATTTGGCAATTGGGTTATTAATTATTCTCATCTCATGGCTGTTAAAATGTAATTGGGGAATTACAGGACAGACTGGGCAAATCAAGATTTATACTGAAATATTCCCTCTGTCCCTATCATTTTTAATTTCCAGGCTTAGTAGACAGAATTCTAAATTAAACTCACATCTCCCCTAACTTTCCACACCCAGCCCTCACCCCAAAGTTTCTAGACCAATTTTAATGAGTTGCTTGAATTCAGTCTAGGTTAGAAGACCCTGGGGGTAGGATAGGCTATAGAAAGATTATGAAAGTATTCAGGACAATCTTCTGCCATGTTTTTTCCTTGAAATAATTTCTTTAGTCAGATTTTTATATGAGCTTTGTCATCCTGTTTGTTTTTTCTAATTTGGACTGCAGGTGTATTCATTTACATATACAAATATAAGTGCATGTTTAATTTTAGCAAATTCAATAGAGCTCTTTCAAGAATTTTCATTTGTTAACTTAATATTACCATCCAGAGGTATGAAAATATACATTGAACAAACAGATAAACACACAAACAGAAACATAACTTACTAATTTGGCAAAGATGGGTGGGATAGAGGAGGGGAGGACTCCAGGGGTAATCACATTGGATCACCGAGAAAATCATTGTGATGCTTCCTGAGCCTTCACCCAGGGATTGACAGTAGGGTGGGGGTGCAAATAGGAACCTGTGGCGTCAGAGGCCGGATGTGGGCAGAGGCGCCTTGCTCCTGCTGCAGTCCTTCCCTCCCGAGGCCTTCCCTGGGGACTGTCCTGTGGGGCCACTTCACCCAGCTGGGGCGCTGCCCTGAGGAATTGGGAACCCACGTGGTGACTCATCCAGAGGGCGGGAAGCGGGCAATGCCGGGAGCGTGGTGCTTCATGCCCTGCACTGCACACGGCGGGCTTGCAGGGGCCGCCGCCCGCCCCGGAGATGCCTGTGGTTCGGTTTGGGGCCCTGGCGCTGCCGGGCGTAAGCAAGGGGCTTGGTTCCGGCAAGACTGCGGAGGAGCCTGCTGCGGGCCTGTGGCTTCCCCGCTGCACCTGCGGTGAGTCAGAAGCTTTCTCTTCACAGCTGTGGTGCAGGAGACTTTGTCGTGGCTCCTCTGACAGCGTTTTCTTAGATAGCGAGGGTGGTTTATGCTTTCTCATTCAGCAGTGTAGCAAAACTTATTTTACCAGAGTAATGTTCATTCAGTGGTATGCCTGCTTGAAATCCTGGCCTGTTGTAGGGTTTTGTAAGTATTCAGGATCAAGGCTGTTGGCAATTCTGACGGATTCATAGAAGAGGGAAGAGCATGGACACCACTGAGTTGCAGAGTATCAGAGCCTTCCAGTCAGGTAAGCTGCGGACAGGCCCAAGGGGAAAGGGAGGAGTGGGGATCCTTAGCAAACGCTTTTACTCATTTTTAAATGGTTCATTTTACCTGCAATGCCAGAATTGCTGGAAAAAATGTTGAAAAATTTACAACTACATTGTTTTACCTTTAACTGTTATTTACTCACAAAACCAAAATTTATTGTGCTTTTTACTTTCCTGGCAAGTTTGTCAATAAATTTTTTGAAATATGCCTCTTAATTTCTCTCATTTTTTATTGAGAAAATTGCGATGTTAGACAATGTGTCATGACCCAGTGGTGATTTAGATTGTTTTAAATTAATTTCAGTTTACTGAAATGTCATTGTTTTACTGTGATTGATATGTGTATAAAATATATAGATAGATCTATATTTAGAGGTGATACTTGCTCAAAATGAAAAGGTAATGAATAAATTGTTGGTGTATTTAAGAGTTACACTTATTCATTAAAATTAAATTTCTGGGATGGATGTGGCTCAAATGGTTGGGCGTCTGTCTCCCATATGGAGGGAACTGGGTTCGATCCCCTAGAACTCCTGGTAAAATAAACAAATAAATAAATTTCTCTTGTTAAAAATTCAAAATATGAAAGTACTTTTCTTTTAAGAGGTATGTATTTATTCCTCCTTCCTCGTTATTTGCACCCACTGTTTCCTGTGTGTCCATTATTGTGTGCTCTCTGTGTCTGCCTGTCTTTAGGAGGCACCATGAAGCAAACCTGTGACAAGAAAAACAAAAAAGCAAACCTGGGACAACAAAAAAGGAACCGATAAAAATACCCTGGTGTATTCCCTTCTCTTAGGATGAACTGGGAATCAAACGAGGGACCCCATACATGCGAGGAAGGAACTCTTCAACTGAACCACCCTGGCTGCACAGGTTAAGCAACTTTCTGGAAGCTTATCTGGGGCTTCCTGCCCCTGCTCCCTTAGGCAAGTTAGGCTTCTGACAGTTTGCAGAGCAAGGCTGGTCAGGCTTCTGCCTCCACACCCTCACTGACGCAGCTCCTGTCTCTCCCAAATGAACTCTAATGTCCAGCAAACGTGAACACTTAATTAGAAGCATTGGATTTGTGTTTAGAAAAAGTTCTGGCATTGGACACATTGGTACTATTAAAAGTAGAGTGGAAAATGAGGCTGAAAACAGAAATGGAAGGAATGGCTGACAAAGCCCCAAAGAAAATTAGGCATCTGGAAGGTGAGTATCTATCCTGTTTTGCACACCAGCTTTGCAGAATATGGGAAAGATCAGAAAGAGCCTGTGAAATTATAGACACAGGCATAGGTGAGGTGGGGTGAGAAGCCCACTGATACATAAGCTGCAGAGAAAGGCTGTATAGTAAGTCCACCTACCCCTGCCCCTCCTTTGCTTCCAAAATGCTGGTGACCAGGCTCACTACACCCAGGTAGGAGTCTGGAGGATGCTTTCATGGAGCTCTGAAGCTGCACAGGGCAAAAGCCTCAGATCCATGTGGATCTCATAGTGAACCCCCAGAGGAGCACTGAGAGACACAGGCCTCCCCCAGGTACACAGAGCCCCATTCAGCTGTTCCCTCCCAAGCACAGGGATATGGAAGGGTGGCCAGGACCACCAGTTACTTGATGACAGTCTCTGACTTGAAAGGTAGAGAACAGAACTCTAATTAAAAGGAGCACACACAAGAATCAGCAAACGCTTGGTCTCTGCAGAACAGGTCCTGGAGCTGGGCCCTTGTCTCTGTCTCTACTGTTCTCCCCACACGCCCACCCCAGTGCAGCAATCAACATCCTCCTCTTACAGAGTCCCTGTCAGGGTGTCCACCTGTTCTTCCTGCTAAACCTTTTCCCCACATTGCAGCCACTGCTCTCTTAAATTAAAATCAAACTCTAACCTGGTGACAGCATTTACTGCCCACTCCTCTGGCTACCATTCACTCACTGCATTTAGTTTTGTCTGGCCTCTGGCTGATCTTCAAACACAACACTCTCACAACCACTTCTTAGCCATCACCTCTTCTGTCGCTTCATCCTGCAGTACTTGTCCCCAGGTTGGTTCATTGTTCAGATTTCCCCTCTTCAGAGAGGATTCCCTTACTTCTCCCTCCCAAGCTCCTCTTTGCCACACCCATGATGCCTGCCCTTCCTTGCACATTAATTTATCATCTCATGACATCCTCTGTACTCTGTTTAATTTCTCTGTTCAGTATTTCTGCCCACTCTGCCCCCTTAAATATCAGCTCCATGAGGACAGGTGCATTCTTTCTCATCTTTATTATTCTCTGCCCAGACCAAGCTATATTTTGAGGAGAAATCATTTACCTTCTTATAATTATTGTTATGTCCTTTGTCTTATTTGCCCCCAAGTACCTACTCAAGGTGTCACTTCCTGATTTCTTTCCATCTCTAATAATCTCCAGTTAGTGCTAATTGCCTAAAGAGGGAGTGCCATTTTTGTCTAAAACTACTAATTCTGTGTACGCCTGCTGTGTCTGTGGGGAGAAACCCCTGCTGCTTCCTTAGCTTTCATGTAAGTTGTGTCAGGTGGTTCGGGACAGGTATGAGGGTGGGATGTGGAGTCTTCCTGAAATGGTCCAAGAGGAAATCTGCAAAGTCAGAAAAGTCTCAGTTCCGCAAAAGGCAGACAAAGAAAATCATCTACATATGAAATTACCAATTTTCTTTTTTAACCCCTCCTATTTTAGAGTGTAAATATTAAATATGATTCTCTTTAAGAATACAGTTTAATTACGCCCCAGAAGATATATTTATTTTTTAACAAATCAGTTTTATTGATACATATTAATAAAGTATAAATCTATCCAAAGTGTACAGTCAATGGTATTCAGTACAGTCACAGAGTTGTGCATTCACCACTCCATTCATTCTTAGAGCATCTTCATTATTCCAGTAAAAATAACAATGCTCGAAAACAAAACAAAAACAACTAAACAAAACTCATCACCTCTCAATCTCTCTGTGCATCCCCTGTCATACATAGCTGCTATTCTGTTTCCTTCTTATAGTTTACTTGTATTTATATTTTGGAAAAAACAGTCATATCTGCAATATTACACATATTCATATTTTACATGAGGTTTCACTATGTTATACAGTCCCAAGTTACATTTTTTCACTTTTCTTCTAGTAATATGAATGTCCTTAGGTTTACCATTTCAACCACTATCATACCCTCATAATATAGCTCTCCTAGTCATAAACAGCATGAAGTGTTCTCAACATTTCATTTCATTTCTGAATATTTACAAACAACCTTTTAACCCAGTCTACACTGATTAAACATTAACTTTCCATTCTCTATCCATATTCTGTTTTCTTGTGACCAATATTCTAAGTACTAATTCCATGGGTTTACATAATATATTTAGTTCACAGTAGCACAATCATACAGTATTTGTCCTTTTGTGTCTGCCTTGTTTCACTGAACATAATGACCTCCAGCTTCATCCACATTTTCATATGCTTAATGACTTCATTTCTTCTTATTGCTGCATAATATTTTATTGTATGTATACATCACAGATTGTTTATCCATTCATAAATTGATGTACACCTGGTTTGTTTCCAATTTTTGGCAATTGTGAGTAATGCCACTATGAACATCAGTATGCAGGTGTCTATTCATGTCGCTGCTCTCAGATTTTCTGGGTATATACATAGCAATAGAATTGCCAGGTCACATGACAACTCCATATTCAAGTTTCTTAGGAATTGCCAAAAAGTCCTCCACAGTGGCTGTACCATCCTACATCCCACCAACAGTGCATAAATGTTCCTATTTCTTCATGTCCTCTCAAACATTTACAGTTTTCCAACTTTTTAGTAGTGGCCAGTCTAATAGGTTTGAAATGATATCTCACTGTAGGTTTGATTTGTATTTCCCTAATCACAAGTGATGTTGAATAATTTTTCATGTGTTTATTTGTCATTTGTATGTCTTCCTTGGACCACCAATTATGAAAAAAGATCATATTATCAAGTCTTTGCCTATTTTTTTAATTGGCTCATTTGTCTTTTTATTGTTGAATGGTATTATCTCTTTATATACCATGGATATTAAACCTTATTGGATATATGATTGCCAAATATTTTTTCCCATTGCTTTGGCTGCCTTTTCACCCTTTTGACAAAGTCCTTTTAAGTGCAAAAGTGTTTAATTTTGAAGAGGTGTTATCTAATTTTTTGAAGGAGTTGCTCATGCTTTATGTGTAAGGTAAGGTTAAGAAACTACCACATATCACAAGATCTTAAAGATTTTCCTAAATTTTCTACTGTAACTTTTATGGTTGTTGCTTTTATATTTAAAACCTTGATCAATTTTGAGTTAATTTTTTAAAAGCTGTGTGATATAGGGGTCCTCTTTCTTTCAGATATGGCTATCCAGTTCTTCCACCACTATTTCTTAAACAGACTGTTCTGGCCCAGCTGGAGGGGCTCAATAGCCATGTCAAAAATCCCTTAACTGTAGATGTGAGGTCTATGTCTTCGTGCTCAATTTTGTTCCATTGGTCAATGTGCCTGTCTTTATGCCAGCACCATGCTGTTTTCACAACTATAGCTAAGTGATATGCTCTAAAGTCAGAGAGTGAGATTCCTCCAACTTCATTCTTTTTAAGACATACTTGGCTATTTAGGGCACCTTACCCTTCCAAATAAATTTGATTATTATCCTTTCAATTTCTGTCAAAAAGGCATTCAGATTTTTATTGTGATTGTGTTTAATCTGTAGATCAGTTTGGGGAGAATTGATATCAGCGTTATTTAGTCTTCCAATCCTTGAACATTGAATATCTTTCCATTTATTTAAGTATTCAGTTTCTTTTAGTAATATTTTGTAGGTCTCTGAATACAGGTCCTTTATGTCCTTGATTACATTTATTCAAAAATATTTGATTGTTTTAATCACAATTATAAATGGAATTTTTTTTTATTTTCTCCTCAGATTGCACATTAGTAGTGTATATAAACATTATTGATTTTTGCATACTAATCTTGCATCCCACCACTTCCCCCAGGTCGTCTATTTCTAGTAGCTTTTTGTGGATTTTTCAGGATTTTCTAGATATAGGATCATATCATCAGCAAACAGTGAAAGTTTTACCTCTTCCTTTCCTATTTGATTGCCTTTTCTTTGTCTAGCCTAATTACTCTAGCTAGAACTTCTAGTACAATGTTAATTTTAATCTAATCAACATTCCATTGTGCATGATGCTTTGCTTTTCTCTTGCTGCATTCAGAATCCTCTCTATCTCTGACATTTATTGTTCTGCAGAGTAGGTGTCTCAGGGTAGGTCTATTCGAATTTATTCTGTTGGGTGTGCATTGTCCTTCTTGGGTATTGATATTTATGCCTTCCCTAAATGTTGAGAACTTTTCAGTCATTATTTCTTCAATTATTGTTTCTGCCACTTTTCTATTCTCTTGCCTTTATGGGACACCAATATTGCATATCCTGATGTTTCTTATTGTTATTAAATTCCCTCAGACTCTGTTCCTTTTTTCCCATTCTCTTTTCTTTCTGTTGTGTCTTTTCCAGTTCAGATGTTCTGTCTTTGAAATCACTAATTCTGTCTTTAAGCATTTCAAATCTGCTCTTATGTGCCACTAATATATTTTTAATCTCATCCACCATGTCTTCTTTTCTTTGCAGACTTTCAAATTGTTCTTTATGCTCACCCAGAGTCTTCTTAATATCCTGTATCTCTTTAGTCCTATTTTCTTTCAATTCTTTAAATTGATTTAGAAGAGTTGTATGATTATTGTTGATTACTTGCCTTAAATCCTGTATCTCTTCAGGATATTTGGTTTGTTCCTTTGGCTGGGCCATCTCTTCCTATTTCGCAGTATTGCTTGTTATTTTTTGCTGGTTTCTAAGCGTCTGAATATGTTGGTGAATTTACTCTGATGTCCAATTTCTCTCTCTTGTCTATTTTTCTTTCACAGCTCTTCTTTGATATGTTCTGTGACTTATTTTAAATATTTAAAAATTGCGTAGCTTAAGTTATCAAAATTGTGTCAGGGATTCACTGATGGGGTGCAGATTTTCTCCCTGGGGTTAGAGTACAGAGAGGCTCAAAATCAGTTTTTGTCCATGCAACTTCTATACTGGCTATCAGATGGTGCTCATTTGGAGCACCTTTCCATGGAGGTGTATCATTCTCTGTTTTCCTGTGTTTTGTCTGCCCAGAGCTGAGATTCATAGCGGGCTCTACTGGCTGAATTGACTGAAGAAAAGCCCCCAGAGTTCCCTCTCTTTTCCTGTGTAATAGCTGACAGGGAGGAAGATGTCTGTTGCACTCTCAGTCAGCTGCATTGATTCAGGGATTTTACCCCAGGTAAACATCTGGGTCTTCAGGAGGGGAGCCCTTCCTCAGTCCCCCAGGGTTTGGTAACTCATGTTTATTGTTTAGGGTTCTTCATCTCTCTGTCCCTCACCCTCCTGAGAGTTGTCAAGGACTCTCCTGGCCTGCTGACCCCTCAAAACAGGTCTCTTGGCCTGCTTTTGGCTCTTTGTCCATCATTTGTGTGAGAGTTTAGCACTGCCTTCCTAATCTGACACCCTCTTTCCACAATTCATGTACTTATTTTTAAAAATTTAAGTTCCTTTTATGGAGGAGTTGAGACTTAGGAATTCAACTCTGCCCAAAAATATTTTTGCCAATGTTTAAATGTCTTTTATGGCTAAAGCATATGTTTTTTAAATTACAATACAATATTAATAATATATAGATGGTGTATTAGCCCAAGGGCTGGTAATGTGAAATACCAAAAATGGGTTTGTCTTTATAAAGGGTATTTATTTGGGGTAGAAGTCCACAGATACCAGGACATAAAGTGATAAGTTGCTTCTCTTGCCAAATTCCATTGCCATGTTTTGGAGCAAGACAGCTGCTGATGTTTGCCAGGGTTCAGGCTTCTTGGGTTCTTCTCTTACTGGGGTTGCATTTCTCTCCAGGATTAGCACCTCTCGTCCCTCCACAAGGTCAGCTGTGGACTATCAGGTGAACTGTTCACTTCTCTTCTCCTAGGGCCTTTTCTCCAGTGTCAAAACTCCTTCTCAAAAACTGCTCCTCGTGTCCTTTGCCTTGCCTTTTATATTTGATTCCACCACCCACTAAGGGGTGGGGCTCAATGCCCTACTGACATGGCCTAGTCAATGCCCTAAGCATAACTTAATCATGCCCAGATTAACAGATTAGTTTACAAGCATGATCCAATTATATTTTTGGAATTCATAATTACATCGAATTGCCAATGGCCACAGATGTGATAATAAAATATATATATATATTTGAATTTAAATTAATATATATAATAATTAGGAAATATTATTTTGGGAAAAGTAGTTTGATCAAGTTTCACTTTGAGTGAATGTTTAAATTGTAGCAGTTTCATCCACTAATGGGAGATAATTCAAACTATATTTGAAAAGAAAGAAAGTCCCTAATTTCCTGTTGTTTTTCTGGAAATTGATAGTCTTTTCCTCTAAAAGGACGAATTGAGCTTGGCTTTGTCCATAATAAGAAGTTAGCAGAACTTCAGCCAATGGAGGAAGTCCATTTGAATTCCCTGGCCTCAGGGAACTTCAGGGGGGTGAATGCAGCTTGGAGGTTCAGGAGGCCTGAGTGGAGGATAGGGAACAGTGCTGTTTTAACTTCCAGGCCCTGGAAACATTCCTGGGAGACAGGCTATCAGAGGTTGGATGGGGTTTGGAACAGTCCTTTTGCTATGGGGGTTCTCATGACCCCTTTGAGAGACTTCAGTGTATTTAGCATATCAATAATCACCTCCTTTAATTTGAAGCATTTGGTGCTCTCTTTTCTTCAGTTTTGGTACCAGTGAATTTAATCTCATCAGCATCACTTTTATTCTCTCAACCATTCTCTAGATATCTTCAATGCTGGGTATTTTAAAGTCTCTTTCTGTAGCCTGCCATGCAATATGGCAGTCTCTGCAAAACCCTGTGAGCAAACTAATCTTCTCAAAGCGCTGGCATTTCTCTTCAGTGATTTCAGGCATCGTCTGGGCAAGTGGCTTTTCTCATATATATCTGGCTTCTAACAAATGGTGCAAATCTGAATAACAATAAGGGACCCACCAGTAAGCTGATGAAAAGTGGAATGTGAGGCCTGGACATATGTCCTATGGCAGCAGCTCCATCACCACCTCTCACAGCTCCCCAAGTATCAGCCAAGCAACAGGATTCAGAGAGATTCACAGACCATCTATGGCACTTCCGCCATCCATAAGTCTCTGCCAAGTAACTGTCGATCTGTCACACACAAGAAATCACAGAGAACTCCTCAGGATTCCACCTGGAACATACCAGCAACTGGCAGCTTTGACAGGTCATCTATGACAGGATTTGTGGTGTGTGTTGAAAGGGGAGAGGAGAGGCAGAAAATAAAATGTCCTTGTCTCTATTATATTCTAATGATTATTCTTCTTTCTCTCTTTCTAATAGTTTTTTTAAAAATAATGTAAAATTGAAATACAGTGAAATGTGGCAATCTTAACTGAATGACTGTGAAAGCTTTAAAACTTTTCACTTCACCATACTGCTCAGTATCCAACAAACATATCAAGATATGAATCACTGATTTTGATTAATCCAGAAAATAACTCTGGTACCTTCAGTCAACATGCATACACCCTACATTAGCAAACTGCCTTTGTTCTCATTCCTTTCACAATAGTTTTTTTTGCCGCTTTTTGAAAGTCATAAAAATGAAATAAATCAAAATAGATTCTTTGGTGCCTATTTTTAGCTCAAAATAATATTTTGAAATTTGTCGATTCTGTTGGTTGTGTCCATCAGTAATTCTCTCTGCTTTTTCATTGAGTTCTTTGACATTGAATGACAATGTTACAAAATGTTTATGTATTTTAATCTTGGCAGACATTTCAGTTGCTTCAAGGTTGGGGAATTATGAATACAGTTATTAAGAATATGCACATACAAGTCCTTTTTATAAAAACATGTTTTTATTTCCCCTTGGTGAATACATGGGCATAGAAAACCTTAATCATATGAGAGGATATGCAAAATTCTTTTTTTAAACAAGTATTGCATTATAATTTGCATGACATAAAATGAAATATACATTTTTTGTAAATGTACATTGTTGTGCAATCTCAGCATGATTTAATTATAGAACATTTTCATTGCCCCCAAACTTTCCTCTTCTAATTTACTCCATCAGCTTCATTTGACGCTGTTGGCCTCACCTCCCTGAATCCCTTCTATCATTTAGTTTCTGGTTCACTACACTTTTTTGTTTGTATTTATCTGACTACCCTTGCCCTCTGCCTGTTTCCTGGGTTCTCTGATTCTCCAGAGCCTTTCAGCATAAGCGTTTTTCCAGGGCTTAGTATTTGAACAACTTTCCTTATTTAGCATCTTGTTTTGTCGCTGGAGCATCTTGGTTTTAAACACCATCTGTACTGGCATGACTTCTACATTGATGTACACATTCCAGTCCATTCCATGCAGTCCTGATACATACACAGCTGCTTCATGATGCCTCTGTGTGGATATCTAACTTGCCAACTGAGAACTCTTGGCTCCTCCCAGGAACCTGCTCCTCTGGCTTCAGCTTTCCATGTACAGGAACTCCACCTTACAGGGGCTCTGGTGGCAACTTTGCCTCCTTTCCTCTCTCTTTTCCTCCACCCCACATCCATCCCATTTGCATACTCTGTGCCACATCATCAGAACAAGTCCACATCTGTCCCCTTCTCTTTGCCTCCACCTTTCTTCCCTGTGAGCATTGCCTGTTACAGGATGACTGTGGTTTCCTTCTTCTCCCTCTTGCCCCTATATTTACTTAAGTGCATAGGAAAAGTGTATTTTGCTCTAGTTTTCACTGTTTCCTATATTATGCATTAAGTAAAATTTATTATTCATGGTTAGCATATATTCAGTATCTTCACTTATATTTTCTCTGCTTATTCTATGAATTGCTGGCAGAGTAGTAAAAAAAATGCCTAATTCCTTGACATACTGTACTTCTGTCAACTATCAAAAGCCATGGTTATAGATGGGTACCATTTTAAATGCTATATCTTCCTGGGAATTTAAACTTTTTATCATTATGAAAAGCCACTCAATTTCTAATATTTTTCTTAGTATCCCTTGTATTTGATATTGACAAAGTGAAGTAAGATTTACTATTTTAAAAGAGTTTACATGGTATATTGTTTTCCACCTTTTACTGTCTACTTTGCTCTATATCTTAGATGACTTTCTTAGATTTATGTATCTTTGTACTATACTATATACTATACATAATTATATATAGATATACTTATTTTAATCCACTTAACAATTTTGATTAAGAGGAATAGATATATTAAATATAGTTATTATTAAATATATCTCAATATAATTAATTTATGTAAATCTCCTTTCTTTGCATGTGTTATTTGTGTTCCCTATTCCATGATACTTTTTTTCTTCTGAGTACTTTTTTTAAAAGTTCCAAACTTTTTTTTTGTTCTTTATTACATACATATATGAATCCATAATCAGTACTCTGTTATTGTTTTATTCAAGCTTTCAAAAATGTAGCATAGTATATGCATCATTCTGTGTCTTGAATTTTTCACTCAAATTCTTGTGATAATTTTTTAGCCTGTATATTTGTTTTGTCATATTTAACTATTCTACAGTTTCCTGTTGTGCAAACACCCTTTATTCATCCATTTCTTTATTAGTGCCTACATTAATTTCCTACATGTCTAACTATAAATAGTAGGGAGCAAATGTGGTTCAAGCAGATGAGTGCCTGCTTCCCACATGGGAGGTCCCAGGTTCAGTTCCCAGTGCCTCCTAAACACAAAAACAAACAAGCAAAGGAAGAAACCAACTCAGGGGATCTGGTGTGGCTCAGTGGTTGAGTGCTGGCTTCCCACATACAAGGTTCAATCCCCAGCCCTGGTACCTCAAAAAAAAATTCATGTAATGACCACATGATATATAGTTACTTTTCCATGTGTCAGTAGGTCTACAGTATATTCTCAAAGTGTGATTTTAGAAATGCTTCCTTACACCTTACATAAAAAAGCCATTCTCTTATATTTCCTTTTAAAAGTTTTATTAGAGTTTTGTTTTCTGTATATTAGTCTTTGATCCCCTTTCAAATTATTTTTAAGTATAATGTATGGCAGGGTTCTAGTATTTCCTCACATGGGGAGCCAATTAACTTGAATTCAGTTTTTGAATAGACCATCACTTCCTTCCTGACCTGTGATGCCAGTTCTATCATATACCAAGTTCCCACAAATTCATGGGCGTGTTTCTTGACAATGTATTCTATTCCATATATCTAATGCATCAATGTCAAATAATTTTAATAATTATAGCTATGTGTGAAGTATCATATTACCTAACCATGTTAATTTAATCTCATGCCATTGTTTCTTTCATTTTACAGCATGAATTTGAACCTAAATTCAGAGCCATGATTAATAGCAGATGTATAGCAGGATCCATATTTGTTCCGGCTTTTAAATAAGAAGGCTTCTAAAAGTCAAGCAATAATATTTCATGCTATGAAGTTGCATAGGACACATTTCCCTTTTATCAATCTTTCTTCTTATGAAAATTCTTAAATATAGTTTCTGGGCTTTTATTTATTTATTTATTTTGGCTTTCACACATTCATGGTATTTTTAGAATGAATTATTTTCATGTGTTATGAATTTGCTGAAGGCCTTCTTTATTCTAGGAAATCATAGCATTTTTAATACATATGAATTTTCTGATGTCTAATGTGGTGTGACTTCTGGCTAAAAGCTTTTCACATTCACTACACTGATTAGGCTTCTCACCTGTATGGATTCTTGCTTGTAAAGCAAGTGTTGGGAGCTGAGTAAAGGCTTTTTCATGATCTTCACAACAATAAGGTTTCTCACCTGTATGACTTCTAACATGCAGAGAAAGAAATGAACTTTGGGAAAATACCTTCCCACATACCTTACATTCATAAGGTTTATCAATTTTATGAAATCTCACATGTACAGTAAGTGATGTGACCTGAGAAAAGGCTTTTCCACATTCATTCCATTCACAGGGTTTCTCTCCAGTATGAATGTTTAATGAGATACTGCCTCTGGCAGAAGGCTTTTCCACATTTCTTACATATATAGGGATTCCCTCCACTATGAATTTTCTCATGGTCAGTGAGATTTGATTTGCTATTTAAGGCTTTCCTATATTCCTTGCATATATAGGGTTGTCTCCAGATTTTTTCTCTGGTGTGTAATGAGGCTTGATTTCTGAATGAAAGCTTTCCCACATCCATCACATTCATGGGGTTGATCTACAGTATGTATTCTCAGATGGTTAATGAGTTTTTCCTTCTGGTTGAAGGTTTTTCACATTCATTGCATATAAAGGGTTTTCTCCAGAATAAAAGCACTGATGTTAAATGAACTGTTGCTTTAGGCTGAAGGCTTTTCTTCATTCTGTACATTCATTTTGTTTCTGTCCACTATGAGTTTTTTCCTGTTCTGTGAGATATGATTTGTACCAAAAGGCTGTTCCACAAACCTTAAATGCATAGGGTTTCTTGGCAGTAGGAAATCTATTGTATCTGAGATTTGATATTTGAATTAAAGCTTTCCCACAGAGATATGATTTCTCTTCAGTAAGAATTTTCTAATGAATAAAGAGGTTTCTGTCAGGTTGAAAACTTTCACTCATATATTATATTTCAATGCTTGTTCCCCTGTATATCTTTAAAGATGAGGAGTAAAACATGAGTGTAAAGGGCAGGCTACATTCAGGACTCTCATATGGTTTCTCTCTAGTTTTAATTTTCTCATATTCCATGAGGTTTTGTTTCAGATGTATGCACCCCCTGTTCATTACAATACTAACTAATGTATGAATATTTCATGCGCAATGAGATTTAATGCCTGGCTGAAGGATTTCCAATATTCCTTACATACACCGGGTTTTACTCCTGCATGTTTCTTTGATGTGACTCTAGCTTTCCCAAATTCATGAAATCCCAAATGGTTTCTCTGAAGGATTAATTCTCAGGTATCTCATGAGGCAGAATTTCCAAGAAAACTTGACACTCATTACACTTAAAGGGGAAGACTACCATGTGGGGAAAACAGACAAAACTCATTGTCTTCACTCTTTTTTCCTCACAAAGATTCCTGCATGCTTAGGTAAGCATGATGCAAATTCCTTCAAAGTGAAGTTACATTCATAGGAGTGTTATTTTGAGGAAACAATGTTTGCGGTCATGGAAAATATTTTCCCAACTTTCTTACATTCTATGCCTTCATCCTAAGTCTGTACTGCTGTGGAAGTGGATATAGCTTCACTCAGAAGCCTTTTGTTATGTGGTTCTTTCGGCTTCTTATAGGCCTATGCTTCTTCATAGTTTGTGGGCTGCACCCAAAGCAATGCTTGGAGGGAAATTTATAACATTGAATGCATTCCTTAGAAAAGAGGAAAGAGGCAATATCAATAATCTAAACTTCCAATTTGGGAAGCGCAACAATATCTCCTTTTTATTTGTTCTATCATTCATGGCTCTTCTTGCTTCAAATGAGAATCACATCCAGGTTGGTGACTTCATAACTAGGAAATGGGGAAGTGACACAGCACTTGATTAATGGTAGTGACAAAACAACACCCCATAAATCAAACCTGGAACCTTCAGGCTTCTTAAGGATAAGAAAGGGACAGCTTCCAAAGATGTGTGACTAAGGTGGTTCCAGAACAAAGGTTAAAGTGGCAACCCAGGAAAACCTGAATACATTGTTTCAGACTGACTTTTTTTTTTCAATTTTTTCCTTCGGTTTATTTGGAAGAGATGCACTATTTAATATTCTTTAAAGTTTACCGCGGATTTTATAACATTTTTGCTTGCCTTTCCAAATCTGCACTTATTATTTGTAATTGAAATGCCAAATAATGTATTTTAAAATATTTTAAATTCTGTATTAATCAGCCAAAGGGGTCCTGATGCAAAATACCATAAATCTGTTGGTCTTTATAAAGGGTATCTATTTGGGATAGAAGTTTACAGTTACCAGGCCATAAAGCATAAGTTTCTTCCTTCACCAAAGTCTGTTACCTCACTTTGGAGCAAGACAGGTGCTGACATTGGCCTTGGTTCAGGCTCATGGGGTTCCTCTCTTTCCAGGGCTGTGTTTCTCTCTGGGCTCAGCTCTGCTATTTCCTCCACAAGGTCAGCTGTAGACTTGAGGCTCTCTAAGCTTTGCCTCTCTCCACAAGACCAGCTGTGAACTGTCAGGTGAATGGCTTGTCTCTTTTCCCCAGGGCCTTCTGTCCTTGCTCAACAGAAATCCAAAATAAAAAACTACTCCAACTCTGCCCTTTTCAATATCTTTGTATGTTTGAGGCACCCACCCACCAAGGGGCTGGGCTGAAAACCCTATGGACTGTGGCCCAGTCAATGCACTTATCATCACTTAATCATACCCAGATTAGCAGGCCAGTTGACAAGCATAATCCATTATCTATTTTTGGAATTCATAACGATATCAAAGGGCTATATATCTATTTATAAATCTTATGCTATATATTATTTTATGGTGTATTTTAACACTTTATTGACGTCCTAGGCCACAGATATTAATATTACTTTATGCATTCAAGAGTCATTTAGACATATGAATTTAATTAAAAGATATTGTTCTTCAATCCATCATGAAACTTGAACCTTCTGAGATTATTTTCTTTCTGCCTGAAGGATATTCTTTTACATTTCTTTTAAAGTGTCTTGTTGCTAGCAAACTTTAGTAGAATTTCCTCATCTGTAAAATTATTCATTTCACTTCTCCTTGAAGGATTGAGGTGAATTAAATCTCAGGCCCTCTTCAATCTCCACTGCTTTTGAGAGCACCCTTAGGGTTGAATTTCTCCATTCTGTTGTAAATGTGTAATCAGTTCTTTTGGAGTAGAAATTAGGGGCTTTCTGTTTCACTTCCTAATTCCTGAAAACCCACCCCAAGGCAAAATCTGTGAGCTCTGTCTCTGGGGATGGGAATAATGGATGGCACAACTCCCGAGTTACACACCTGATTTTAGAGCTAAGATTTGTTGCAGAAAACCCAGTATATTGAGTTCTTCTTGGGACCATTTTAGGGACCAGTTCAATGGTGATCAGCACCCCATTTTGCTCAATGATAGCCACACCCAGAGTACAGCTACTGCTTCATGAGTTACCATTTCTCCCAGACTTAGGAGACTTCTCCTGATTCCTGTGCCCTGGATTAATGCCTTCATTTGTGTTTTGTGTAGACCCTGGAAAATTATGTTGTTACTAACCCATTGCTGTGTGTGTGAGACTCTTGTATGTAGGACATTTTGGTTAGATTCCGATAAGGGGTTTTTGATTAGGTCACTTTTTGTTAGATTGCTTTAGTTTAGTTAAGGACCTCTGATTAGATTTCTGGCACCAGCATGGACCCTAATCATTGTGCTGAAGTCCTGCATACATGGACCACACAGAGAAATATTGCTGCCTTGTTTATTCTGTCATGTGGGAGAGGGCTCCATGATCTCCTACTGCTGTAGAGAGACACAGAAACCCTCAGAGGCTGAGGGAGAGGCAAGAGGCTGGAGTCATGGAGCAGCTTGAAACTGAAGACATCCAGTTCAGACGTGAAGAGAGATGATTGAGCAATGGTGCCTGATGTCCCACTGTTGAGCTCAGGGAGAAAGTGAGTTTGGAGGAGAAGGCGGAGAGACAGGCATGGTCAGCACTTTGCCTTCAGAGGAGTCTAGCAGCAGCAGACCCTTTGTAAGACAGCATTTTTGAAGATGCCTTGATTTGGACATTTTCACAGACTCAGAACTGTAAGTTTTAACCCTAATAAATTCCAATAAATGCCAACCTATTTCTGTTATTTTGCACTGGCAGCACTTGGCAATCTCAAAGAGCTAGGGACAGTGTTGGAGAGCTGCTCTGTTCACAAAGGGTGGTGTGATGCTGTGGTCCAGTGAATTCACCTGTAATATGTGGGTGTCTCTAGACCAGGTGGGAATGAGTACTGGTAAGATGGAGGGGGAAGTGCTTTTGGCCAAAAAGGCCTCCAAGAAAGGGAGTCAGTCAGGGGAGTCACATGGTTTGGGGACTAGCGTAATGTCACAGATGCTCCAGTATGATATCCCTTCCTCAGGCAAGGGTTGCCCAGGTGGGTAGGGGAAGATAAAACGTGGGATCTGGGGTCTGGTGCAGCATAGGATTCAGGGCACAGAGAGGAGACTAACTGCTCCTGTGCCTTTTGCCCTTCCCTCCTTCCCTTGTCCTCCAGCATTGACCCTCTGAGGAGGGTGCTCTTACTGCACCCCCCTGTGTCTCAGCCACAGACTCAGGTCTCCAGCTCCCAGTCTACATTCACCTTCTCTAATCTTGGGGCAGCTAAACAAAGAGCAATGCCAAGGTGAACCCTGTTGTTGTCAGGAAGGAAATGTTAAAATTCACCTTACAGCAATGGCTATGGCAATAACATCACCAGAATGAGCAATATTTTAGGCCAAGGACCCTAATAAATAATACAGGAATCCCAGAAAGTCCTTGGACATTGGGCTGACAAGAATAGAAGTGAGGTTGTGAAATAGTTCATTGTTTGCAGAAAACTTCAGAGGGTTCAGATGCCAGATATTTCTCAGACTAAATATTAAATTTTCAACACATTTTTAACAGTGTTAAATATGATGCAGACATTTTCAATCCCAAAAGAGAACGGAGGGCTTGGATGGGAAGAAGCTGATGAACAACTGAAGAAGCTGGAATGTAACACGTGTTCACTGCAGTTCCCCCAAGGCAGAGAGGGAATGTCTTGTTTTGGAACAAAACTCTCTGAGCCCCAATAAAAACCATCATCACAGGTTCTGGATCCACAAAGGAGGACAGGGAGAACGTTCTTCTCAGCGTCAGTTAGTGATGTTATTCACTCTAGCGAGTCTTTACTGGGGTGTAAGCAGCAGGAAGTCCATCGTCTCCTGTTGTGATTACAGCCCTCTAACCGGACACGTATAGAGAGCAGTGTGGCCTTCACAACACATCCATGCTCCTCATGCTCCATGCTCACTCTTGCTGAGGGAGTCTTCCACCAGTCCAGGAAGCTGGGGAAGGGGCTGAGGGGAGTGAGCATTTTTACTTTATGGGTGGCTGTATTTGCAAAGGGTGAGGTGTTGTGGCAACCTAGTAATGTTGCAGATACAAATCAATATCTTCATTTCAACCACTTTGTATGATTTCATTGTGTACTATTTTCATAATTTTTTAAAATTATAAATTATCAGTGCAAAGAGTACAAAAATAATTTATGTCTGTTATGACAAACAGAAAATTCCTTCTCAAGCCTCAAACCCCATTCCTCCTTCCATATAATTATCTATATTGGCAGATTCTTTGGGTACACATACCTGTTTGTAAATACATGCATTCTCTAGTTTCCTCCATCCCACAGCCTATCACATATGAGAAAATTTTGGAGGACAACTTAAGAATATAAATAAATTTTCTAACTTTTTAAAATACTTGAGATTTGAAGTGTATTGTCTAATTATGAAAGGATCATTTCTGATTTAAAATAATAAGGAAAATTTAATTAGAAATGAGGCCACTGTAGTTCAGTGGCTGTAAAACTTGAATACACATCAGAATCAGGTGAAGAAACTGAAAGAATATAAATGGATGCAGTGCCTTATGAAAAAAGGCTACACAAAAGGGCAGCATTATTTTTAAAATGGTAATTTTTAAATGCTTACCCAGAATGTAATGGATTGAAGAACCTGTGAAAAAGGCCAGGAATATTGGAAATAAGTGGAAAGCCCATCTTTCCATAAACTAAGAGAAATCTCGAGTTCTGATGCATAAATTAGTGGTTACAAATTGAATACAGATGAGTGTGGAAGATGTGGGAGGAAGCAGATCTCAGTACAACCTGCCAGTGCACGTTTCCAAGAGATGAAAAACATCCTGGATTGCACAGTCACAGCTGATTACTTAAATGATTGGCAACAAGTTGCACAGACTGGAGGTGGAGATCCTTTGGAGATTCACATTCATTCCATTCACAGGGTTTCTATCCAGTTTGAATGTTGGAATATTTAATGAGACACTGTCTCTGGCTGAAGGCTATTCCACATTCCTTGCATATATTTGTAGGTTTTCCCTCCACTATGAATTTTTTCATGGTCAGTAAGATTTGATTTGCTACTGAAGGCTTTCCTACGTTGCTTACATATACAGGGTTTCTCTCCAGTTTGTCTTCTCTGGTGTGTAATGAGGCTAGATTTCTGAATGAAAGCTTTCCCACATCCATCACATTCATAGGGTTTCTCACCAGTATGCATTCTCAGATGGTTAATGAGACTTTCCTTCAGCTTGAAGGCTTTTCCACATTCATTCCATATATAGGGTTTTTCTCCAGAATGAATGTTCTTTTTATTGAAAAATTGCTTTTAGTTGAGGGCTATTCTGCAATTTTTGAATTCATTTTTCCTATCCGCTATGATTTTTTCATGATCTGTGAGATATGATTTGTACCTAAAGGCATTTTCACATGCCTTACATGCATAGGGTTTCTTTGCAGTAGGAAATCTCTTGTATCTGAGATTTGACATTTGTATAAAGCTTTCTCACATATATATGATTTCTCTTCAGTAAGAATTTTCTGATGAATAAAGAGGTTTCTGTCAGGTTGAAAACGTTCCCGCATGTATTATATTTCTATGCTTGTTCCATGTATGGCTTTTAAAATGTGGAGTAAAACATGAGTGTAAAGCACACACTATATTCAGGACACTCACATGTGTTCTGTCTACTTTGAATTTTCTCAAATTCCATGAGGTTTTGTTTCAGATGGAAGCATTCCCATGTTCATTACAATAATAACCAAGGAATGAATATTTCATGCTCAATGAAATTTAATGCCTGGCTGAAGGATTTCCAATATTCCTTTCATACACAGGGTTTTTCTCCTGCATTTTTATTTGCTGTGACTCTAGATTTCCCAAATTCATGAAATCCCAAATGGTTTCTCTGAAAGATTAATTCTCATGTATCTCATGTGATTGAATTTCCAAGGAAACTTCACACTCGTTACACAGAAAGGGGAGGATTACCATGTGGGGCAAATTGGCAAAACTCATTGTCTTCATTCTTTTTTCCTTACCTAGATTCACTCATGCTTAGGTAAGCATGATGCAAATTCCTTCAAAGTGAAGTTACATTCATAGAAGTGTTATTTTGAGGAAACAGTGCTTGTGGTGAGAGAAAATATTTTCCCAACTTTCTTACATTAGCTGCTTTCATCTTAAGTCTGTACAGTTGTGGAAGTGGATATAGCTTCACTCACAAGCCTTTTGTTATGTGGTTCTTTCTGCTTCTTACTGTTCTATGCTTCTTCATAGTTTGTGGGCTGCAGCAAAAGCATTTCTTAGAGGGAAATTTATAACATTGAATGCATTCATTAGTAAAGAGGAAAGATAAAATATCAATAATCTAAGCTTCCAGTTTGTGAAGCACAACAATATCTCCTTTTTATTTCTTCTATCATTCATGGCTCTTCTTGCTTCAAATGAGAATCACATCCAGGTTTGTGACTTCATAACTTGTTAATGGGAGAGTGGTACAGCAATTGATTTATGGTAGCGACAAAATAACAACCGATAAATCAACCATGAAACCTTCAAGCTTCTGAAGGATAAGAAAGGTCAACCTTCCAAATATGCGTGTTTTTTACACTGCTATGCATGTGTTTTCAATTACAATCACCTTGGAAAGACTGTTTTTCCCTAATGTTGTCTGAATCCATTGAGTTCATTGCTTTAGAAAACGAAAAAGAAACTTGTTTCATTGGCTGATTTGCATGTTTATACACTTAAAATCATTTTCAAGGACTGGTTTCACCTAACTCTCAGTGAATGCAGTGGTTTCTTCACATTACAAATCTAAATAAGATTTGTGTTTTATTTCCTGCTATGCCTGTGTTTTCACTTGAATTCATCTTCAAAACACTGGTTTCCCCTAACTGGCTGTGAATGCAACAGTTAATTCAACTTTGAAAGTTACATAAAATACTTGTTTGTTTGGCTGCTATGCACATGCTTTCACTCATTATCAATGTAAAAACACTATTTTTACCCAATGCTGTGCCAAAGCACTGGTTTCTTCAGTTTTCAAAACTAAGCAATATACTCATTACATTGGCTGCTATTCAATTGTTTTCATTTACAGCGAATATCAATACACTGATTTACTAAGCCAAAGCTGCCGGTTCCTCACTTTGGATATCGAACAAAGATTCTTGTTTCTTACACTGCTATGCATGTGTTTTCAACTGCAATCACCTTAGAAACACGGCTTTTCCCTAACACTGGTTGAATAGAGTGAGTTCTTTACTTTAGAAAACCAAAAAAGAAATTTTTTTCATTGGCAGATTTGCATGTGTATGCACTTACAATTAACTTCAAGATACTGGTTTTTAACTAACTCTCTGTGAATGCAGTAGTTCCTTCAAGTTTGAAAGGTAAATAAGATTCTTGTTTGTTTTCCTGCTCTGCACGTGTTTTCACTCAGATGTCAACACACGGCTTTTACCTAAGGATAAGCCAATTCAGTGGATTCTTCCCTTTCCAAAACTAAATAAGATTTGCCTTTTTCTTGCTGGTATGCTGGGTTTTCACTTAAATTTATCTTCAAAGCATGGTTTTACCTAACACACTGTGAATGCAGCAGTTAATTCACCTTTGAAAATTAAGTAACATACTAGGTTGCTTGGCTGCAATGCACTTGGTTTCACTCATGATAAATGAAAAAGACTGCTTTAACCTAATGCTACGCCAAACACTGCTTTATTCAATTTTCAAACTTAAGCAATATACTCATTACATTGGCAGCTATTCACTTGTTTTCACTAACAATGAATGTCAAAACACTGCTTTTACTATGGTAAATCTGCCAGTTCTTCACATTTGAAATCTAAGTAAGATTCTTATTTCTTACACTGCTAAGCATGTGTTTTCAATAATAATCACCTAGAAAACACTGTTTTCCCTAATGCTGGCATAAGCAGTGGGTTCTTTGCATTAGAAAACCAAAAAAGAAACTTGTTTCATTGGGTGATTTGCTGTGTTCACTTAAAATCAATTTCAAGGCACTGGTTTCCCCTAACACTCTGTGAAAGCCATAGTTACTTCAAGTTTGAAAGGTAAGTAAGATTCTTGTTTGTTGGGCTGCTATGCAGTTGTTTTCACTCACATGTCAACACATGGATTTTACATACTGCTAAGCCAATGCAGTGGTTTCTTCACTTTACAAACCTAAGTAAGATTTGTTATTTCCTGCTATGTCAGCATTTCACTTAAATTCATATTCAAAACACTGGTTTCCCCTAAATGGGTGTGAATGCAGCATTTAATTCACCCCCCTTTTTTTTTTTAGAGTATATACATTTTATATTACTTCTTATAACAGTAATAACAAAAACACTTTTATTCCAGAAAAATGTACCAAAATCAAAACTGGAAAACATTAACACAAACAAGCGGATTCAAAAAATTACTTAAGAAAATCACTTGCAAACATTGGCTGACAATCCTCAAAAGTGTAAACACCAAGGTAAAAAATATAGAATCAAAAAGGAAAACGCTTTTGAACAATTTTCAGTGACAAAGTATATGGTAAAATGAAAAACCAAGAAATGTTAATATCTGTTAAGATATTAACATTTCTTGGTTAATTCACCTTGAAAGTTAAGTAAGATACTTGTTGGTTTGGCTGCTATGCACTTGCTTTCACTCATTATCAATGTAAAAACACTGCTTTTCCCTAATGCTATGCCAAAGCACTGGTTTCTTCAGTTTTCAAATCTAAGCAATATATTCATTACATTGGCAGCTATTCACTTGTTGTCACTTACAGCGAGTATCAATACACTGATTAACAAAGCCAAAGCTGCCGGTTCCTTACTTTTGATATCTAAGAAAGATTCTTGTTTCTCACACTACTGTGCATGTGTTTTCAATTACAATCACTTTGGAAACACTGCTTTTCCCTAATGCTGGTTGAATGCAGTGAGTTCTTCCCTTTGGAAAACCAAAAATAAATTTATTTCATTGGCAGATTTGCATGTGTATTCACTTACAATCAAATTCAAGACACTGGTTTCACCTAAGTCTCTGTGAGTGCAGTAGTTCCTTCAAGTTTGAAAGGTAAATATGATTCTTGTGTTTTTTTTCTGTGATGCACTTGCTTTCACTCACATGTCAAACCACGGCTTTTATTAATGCTAAGCCAATGCAGTGGTTTCTTCCCATTAGAAAACTAAATAAGATTTGTCTTTTACTTGCTGCTATGCTGTGTTTTAACTAAAATTCATCTTCAAAACACTGGTTTCCCCTAACTGACTGTGAATGCAGCAGTTAATTCAGCATTGAAAGTTAAGTAAGATACTTGTCTTTTTGGCTGTTATGCGTTTGCTTTCACGCATTATCAAGGTAAAAACACTGCTTTTACCTCATGCTATACCAAAACCCTTTTTTTTTTCAGTTTTCAGTACTAAGCAATAAACTCATTACACTGGCAGCTATGCACTTGTTTTCAATTACAAAGAATATCAAAACACTGCTATTAGTATGCCGAAGCCACCGGTTCCTCACTTTTGAAATCTAAATAAGATTATTGTTTCTTACACTGCTATGCATGTGTTTTCAATCACCATCACCTTGAAAACACTGCTCTTTCCTAACACTGGCTGCGTGCAGTGAGTTCTCTGCTATAGAAAACCAAAAAAGAAACGTGTTTAATTGGCTGATTTGCTTGTGTATCACATAAAATCAACTTCAAGACATTGATTTCACCTTAGTCTCTGTGACTACAGTAGGTACTTCTAGTTTGAAAGGTAAGTAATATGCTTGTTTGTTTGGATGCTATGCCCTTGCTTTTACTCATATGTCAACACACGGCTTTTACTGAATGCTAAG
>JAQZBX010005165.1:0-41465 GCA_029593785.1 Cabassous unicinctus
ATTAGTCAGCCAAAGGGGTGCTAATGTGAAATACCAAAAATGGGTTGGTCTTTATAAAGGGTATTTATTTGGGGTAGAAGTCCACAGATACCAGGCCATAAAGCGTTAAGTTTCTTCTCACCAAAGTTCATTGCCACATGTTGGAGCAAGACAACTGCCAATGTTTGCCAGGGTTCAGGCTTCTTGGGTTCCTCTTTCCTCAGGGCTGCGTTTCTCTCCAGGCATAGCTCTTCTGGTTCCTCCACAAGGTCAGCTGTAGACTATCAGGCAAACAGCTCACTTCTCTTCTTCTGAGGCCTTTTCTCCAATATCAAAACTGCTTCTCAAAAACTGCTACTTAAAACTGTTCTTGCCATGCCTTTTATATTTGATTCCCCACCCACCAAGGGGTGGGGCTCAACACCCTAATCATAACCTAATCATGCCCAGATTAACAGATCAGTTTACAAGCATGATCCAATTATATTTTTGGAATTCATAATTACATCAAATTGGCCAATGGTTAAACTTCTCAACATGATAAAGGCCATATATGAAAAACCTATATTAGCATTGTTCTCAATGGTGAAAGAATAAAGGTTTCCCTCTAAAATATGGAACAATACAAGGATACCCACTGTCCCCACTGTTATTCAACATTGTGCTGCAAGTTCTAGTCAGAGCAGTCAGGCAAGAAAAAGAATAACAGGCATAAAAAATTGGAAAGGAAGATGTAAAACTATCACTATTTGTAGATAACATGATCGTACATATAGAAAGTCCCAAAAATATCTACAACAAAACTACTACAGCTAATAAATGAATTCAGCAAAGTGATGGGGTACAAGATCAACATGCAAAAATAAGTAATGTTTCTGTACATTAATAGTGAACAATCTGAGAAGGAAATCAAGAAACAATTCTATTGACAATAGCAGCTAAAAGAATCAAATATCTAGGAATAAATTTAATGAAGGATGAAAAGAACTTGAACACAGAAAATTACAAAACATTACTAAAAGCATTCAAAGAAGATCTTCATAAATGGAAGGACATTCCATGTTCAGGGACTGGAAGACTAAATATCATTGAAAATTTCAATTCCACCTAAAATGATTTACGGATTCTTTGTACCTCAATCAAAATTCTAAAAGTCTGATTTGCAGAAATGGAAAAGCCAATTATGAAATTTATTTGGAAGGGTAAGAGGCCCCAAAGAGCCAAAACCATCTTGAAGAAAGAACAAAGCAAGAGGACTCACATTTCCTGACCTAAGCTTAAGGTTATTACAAAATATACATTGGTCAAAACAGCATGGTACTAGCACAGGGACAGACATATAGACCAGTGGAATCACACTGAAAGTTCAGAAATATGCCCCCACATTTATGGTCAATTGATTTTTGACAAGGTTGCCAAGTCCATTCAATTAGGAAAGAATAGACTCTAACAAATAGTGCTGGGAGAGCTGGATATACATATGCAAAAGAATAAAGGAAGATCCCTATCTCACACCATATACAAAAATTAACTCAAAGTGGATGAACAATCTAAATATAAGAACCAGGGCTATAAAACTCCTAGAAGAAAATGTAGGTAAGCATTTTAGGATCTTGTGTCAGGTAATGGTTTCTTAGACTTTATACCCAAAGCACAAAGAACAAAACAAAAAATAGATAGATGGGACCTCATCAAATTTAAAAACTCTTGTGCATCAAAGGACTTTAGCATGAAAGTGAAAAAACCTTGGGAGAAAATATTTGGAAACCACATATATGATTAGATTTAATATCCAGAATATATAAAGAAATCCTACAACTCAACAATAAAAAGACAAATAACCCAATTTTTAAAATGGACGAAAGACTTTTCTCCTAAGCAGATATACAAGTGGCTAAAAAGCATATGAAAAGATGTTCAACATCAATACCTATTATGGAAATGCAAATTTACCACTATGAGATATCATTTCAAACCCACCAGAATGGCTAAGACTTCAGCCCACCTCCAGAGGGTTGTGGATGTGACTTTATACAGTACCTCAATAGGCAGAGAAACGAAGTACAGCCTGGGACCAAATGGCGAGGGGGGCAGTAGGCTAGGAGGTCCTGGAATGTGGGAGGGGTTGGTGGTGTTTGGGGTGGAGGGGGCAGTGGCCCTTATCTGCTCCACTTTGTTTATTTTTGGGATGGGACTGGCTAAGATGGCTTGCTCAATTGGTCAGGTAGGTTATGACTGGAGGCTGCCTTTCCTCCACCAGCATCCTCTTATAATCCATTTTTATTTCAGTGGGGTCAGTAGCAATTACTATCCCCCTTTTCATTTCTGATTTTTATTTGTATATTCTCTCTTTTTCTTTGTCAGTCTACCTAAAGCTTGTTAATTTTATTCATCTTTTCAAAGAACTAACTTTGGTTTTATTGATTCTATTGTTTATTTTTTTCCTATATCATTTGTCTCTGCTCTAATTATTGTTATTTCCTTTCTCGTGCTTGCTTTACATTTAGTTTGGTCTTCTTTTTCTAGTTATTCAAGTAATTTTTTTTGAGGAAAATATGTATATATATATTTCCAGATCACTGTCTTCCTAGCTGCCTTTCTCTTTTTAACAAATCACTTTTATTGATACATGTTAATAAAGCATACAATTCATCCAAAGCATACAATCAATGGTATAATCACATAGTTGTGTATTTATCACCAGTTTTGAGGTTAAGTCTCTGATTTGAAATCTTTCTTCTTTTTTAATGTAAGCATTTAGAGCTTTAAGTTTCCTTCAGCACAGTCTTCACTGCATCACATAAGTTTTGGTATGTTTTATTTTCATTTTCATTCACCTCAAGATATCACCTAATTTCACTTCTGATTTGCTCTTTAACTGATTTGCTCTTTAGTCCATTGGTTAAAGAATATGTTGTTTAATTTACACATATTTGTGAATTATCCATTTCTTCCTCTGTTATTGATCAATAGCTTCTTTCCATTGTGGTTGAGAATATTTATATTGGTATGATTTCAATGTTTTTTAATTTATTGAGACTTGTTAAATTTAACATATGGTCTATCCTGGAGAATGATCCATGTGCACTCATCAAAATGGTGTATTCTATTTTTGTTGGGTGCAGTGTTCTATATTTGTCTGTTACATCTAGTTGGTTTAGTGTATCATTCAAATCCTGTACTTCCTTATTGATATTCTGTCTAGATGTTCTATCCATTATTGAGAATGATGTGTTAAAATCTCCTACTATTAATGCAGAACTATTATTTCTTCCTTCAAATCTGTCAATATTTGCTTCATATATTTTGATGTTCTGCTGTTAGGTGCATATATATTTATAATTGTTACATCTTTCTGTTGAATTCAACAGGAAGTATATAATGACCATCTTTGTCCCTGGTAACTGTTTTTTATTTAATGTCCATTTTATTTAATATTAGTATAGCCACCCAGCTCTCTTTTGCTTACTACTTTCATGGTATATTTTTTTCTGTCCTTTTACCCTCAGACTACTATTATCTTTTATTTTAAAGTGAGTCTCTTTAAGACAGCAAATAGTTGGTGCTTTATCCATTCTGCCAATCTCTATCTTTTGATTGGAGAGTTTAATACATTTACATTTAAAATCACTACTGATAATACAGAACTTTCTTATGCCATTTTGTTATTTAGCCTTTGTAAATCTTATATTTGTTTTTTGTCCCTCACTTCTGTTAATGTCTACTTGCATAATTATTTGCTTTTTTATGTTGTACTTTATTAAATGTATTCTCATTTTTATCTGGATTTTTTTCCCATCTTTTTTCCTTGTGGTTGCCATGGGGTTAAAATTTAACAATCTAAATATAAAACAATCATATTTGGTTTGACAGCAACTTAACTTCAATAGCATGTATATATACTTTTCCTGTACCCCTCTGTTCTCCCACCATAATTTTTTATACTTATCACTTATATCATTGTACATTGAATTTTCAAAACTATAGTGTTAGCATTGCTTTTTATGCATTTGCATTTTAGTACCTGTAGGAAGTAAGAGGTGGAGGTACATACCAAAGAATACAATACAATAATACTGGCATTTAAAATTACCCAAATGGTTATCTGTACCACAGGTCTTTTTTCTTTATGCCACTTTGAACCACTGTCTAGTTGTCCTTTCCTTGCATTCTGAAGAACTCCCTTTAGCATTGCTTGTAAGGCAGGTCTAGTGGTGATGAATTCCCTTAGATTTTGTTCATCTGAAAATATCTTAATCTCTCTCTCATTTTTGAAAGAGTCTTGCCGGATTTAAAATTCTTGTCTGACAGTTGTTTTCTTTCAGCATTTTCAGCATTTCCTATAGGGTTTCTGATGAGAAATTGGCATACAATCATATCAGGATCCTTTGTTTATAACATGTTTTTTTTCTCTTCTAGCTTTCTGAGCTCTCTTCTTATCCTTTACATTTGATAGTGTAATCAATATATGACAAGGTGTATTTTTCTTCATGTTTATTCTGTATGCTGTTCTCTGAGTTATTTGGATATGCATGTTCATGTCTTTGGTAAGTTTGGGAAATTCTCTGCAATTACTTTTTTTTATTGTTCCTTCTGCCCCATTCTTTCCCTTCCTTCCCTCCCTCCTTCCCTCCGTCCCTTCCTTCCTTCCTCCCTCCCTCCCTCCCTCCCTTCCTTCCTTCCTTCCTTCCTTCCTTCCTTCCTTCCTTCCTTCCTTCTTCTGGGACTCCCATAATGTGTATAGCGGTGTGCTTGGTGGTGTCCCATATTTATGTTAGGCTATTTTACTTTTAATATTTCTTTTTTCTTTCATCACCCTGGCTTGACTTATTTCAAGTGTCTTGTCTTCACATTCATTAATTCTTTCTTATCGCAGCTCAAATCTGCCCTTAAAACCTTCCTAGGCATTTTTCATTTCAGTTATTATGGTATACAATAGTTGTTTTTTTTTTTGGTTCGTTTTTAAAATTTCTATCTCTTTATTTAGACTCTCATGTTGCTCATGCATTGTTTTCCTGATATACTTTAGATCTTTCTCTGTACTTTCCTTCATCTCCTTGAGCATTTTTAAGATAATTTTTTAAAGACTTTGTCCAGCATGTGCAAATTCCCATCTTCTTTGTTGGTGTTTTCTGTATTTTTATCTTTTTCTTTTGGATATACCATCATTTCCTGTTTTTTTGTTTCTTTGTTTGTCTTATTCTATTTTGTTGCAAGCTGTAAATTTTAATATTTTAAAATGTTAACTCTAGGATTTATTCCCTGAGGTATCTGTTCCTTGAGTTTTCAATCAGCTGGTAATTAAGATAGAGATATTTTGAGCTTCAACACTCCTACCAGGAAGGGCTGCCTAATTCTCTTCTCATCCAGAAAAATAGCTAGAGGACAGGCCATACAGCCTGTAAAAAGATTTCCTAGGATTTAGGACACCAGGCAAAGGCTGGACACCACCAAGAGGAGAGAGGGACAAAGGAGGGGAATCAGGATGACAAAACTGAGAGTTGAAACCTGTAGCTGCTGCTGCTGGTGCCCTCCCCCATACTAAAGACACTTTAGTATCCTCAGGCCTCTGGGCCTGCAGCTACAGACAAAAGGGGCTCCAGGGAGCCACCATCCCAGGAAAAGAGAGATAAAGGGACACAGCCTAAGGCTGACTCAAATTTTGACCCACAGATTTGGTCTGCTGTGTCCCAGGAGCCCTTCCAGGCCGGGTGGAGCCATACTATTGTTTGCCTTGGGAGCCACCAAGGAGTTAAAGGACCCTCTCAATTGCCTTCACACTAACCTGGACTGATTATTGAAGATGCAGAGCGGAGTGGAAATATTCCTACCTAGGAAAAACTAGGGGGCTGCCAGAGAAGGCTGGAGAACTGTCTCTGAGAAAGTTTGAATTAAAATGCTCTTAGCCTCCAGACAGGTGGCTCTGTCACATTGATCCATTGTGTTGCAACACACACACTCTGACCAGACATTGAACTGAGAAGGCTGCCAAAGCAAGCCATCTGCTGGCAGACCAAGGAAGTGCAAACAGTCAGAAGAGCAAACAGCTGAGGCCTATTCTTATCATTATGAAGGGAGAAGAGTAAAGGCTTTAAAAAGGCCTCACCTGGGGCTCGATGCATGCAACTCACCCTGCAACAGCACGCTCACATCTACATCCCAGACTGTACTTTTCTAGTTTTTTTATTTCTAAATAAACTCTTTATTCCCTTGCCTTAAAAAAAAATGCACTGACAGAATGGATTAAAAAAACATGAGCCATCCATATGATGTCTACAAGAGACTCACTTTAGACCCAGGGATACAAACCAGCTGAAAGTAAAAGGTTGGCAAAAGAACTCCATGCAAAGAGTAACCAAAAAAGAGTGGAAGAAACTGTCTAAAATGGGACAAAAACTCTAAATGCAAAAAAGTTATAGGTGATACAGAAGACCATTATATATTAATGAAAGGGACAATCCACCAAAAAGAATTAACAGTCATAAATATCTATACACCTAACAAGAGTATGCCACAGAAATAAAAAGAATAAGAGGATCTTAAAAGGATATTATGAGAAACTGTCAACAAACTAGACCATCTAGTTGAAATGGACAAATTCTTAGAAACATACAATGTACATTGACTCTACAAGAAATAGAAGAACTTAACAAACCAATTATGTTTAAAGAGATTAAATAAGTCATCAAAAATTTCCCAAAAAAGGAAAATCCAGGGCCAGATGTCTTTACAGGTGAAATCTACCAAGCATTTCAAGAAATATTGACACCAATCTTGTTTAAACTCTTCCAAACAATTGAAGAGAAAGGAAAATTACCCAACACATTTTATGAAGCCAACATCACCCTAATACCAAAGACAGATAAAGATACTACAAGAAAGAAAATTACACACCAATCTCTCTAATGAATATAGATGCAAAAATTCTTAACAAAATGCTTGAGAACCCAACAGCATATCAAAAGAATTATACACCATGACCAAGTGGAATGTATTCCTGGTATGCAAGGCTGGTTCAACATAAGAAAATCAATTAATATAATACAACAAACACATTAACAACCTGAAGGGAAACAACAACAACAACAACACATGATCATCTCAATTGATGCAGAAAAGGCATTCACAATGTCCAGCATCCTTTCTTGATAAAAACTCTTAGAAAGGTAGGAATAGAAGGAAAATGTCTCAACATAATAAAGAGCATATGTAAAAACCAACAGCTGGCATCATACTTAATGGGGAAAAGTTGAAAGCTTTTCCTCTAAGATCAGGAATAAGACAAGAATGCCTGCTGTCATGGCTGTTATTCAGTATTGTGTTAGAAGTTCTAGCTAGAGCAATTAGACAAGAAAAAAATAAAAGGCATCCAAATTGGTGAAGAGGAAGTGAAACTCTCATTATTCATGGATGACATGATCCTATAATTAGAAAATTCTGAAATGTCTATGAAAAAACTACTTGAGCTTATAAAAGAGTTCAGCAAAGTGGCAGGATATAAGATCAACAAGTAGAAATCCATAATGCTTCTGTACACAAGTATTCAATAATCTGAGGAGGAAATCAGCAAAATAAATTCCATTTATAATAGCAACAAAAAGACTCAAATACCTAAGAATCAATTTAGCCAAAGAAATACATGACCTATATTCCAAAAACTACAAAACAATGCTAAAAGATACCTCTATGGAATGTGAATGTGTTCTTTTGGTCATGGGATGTTGTCTTGGTGGGTGGAGACCCACAGAATAACTGACAAAATATTGAATTCCCATCCTGGGGAGTCCTGCTACATTCTCTAATAGAGTGACAAGAATCTCCAGAGTACATCGACAGTGCCTAGCAAAGGAGGACAGAAAAATATGTGAGGCCCCTGATAGTGATGCATGTACTTATGAACAATGTTCCTGTGAAATTGAAACTTAGCCTAGTAATATATATTACCTAAGAGTTACCTCCTGAAAGCCTCCTTGTTGCTCAAATGGTCCCACCCTCTAAGTCAAACACAGCATATAAATTCACTACCTTCCCCCCAGCATGGTCATGACTCCCGGGGATAAGCTTCCCTGGCACTGAGGGATTATTACTAAACATCAAGTGGCAATGCATTTGGAAAAAGACCTTGAGCAAAGGGGGGAAATATTAAATACAAATGAGTATTTATGTCTAAGAAATTTTGAAGTGAGGAGGTTATTCCAGAGGTTACACTTATGCACATCTCAGGAGGATCTCACTGACTACCACAGTAAACAGTGCCTCAAGGATGAGTGCTCCTGAGGGTTCTAGAGACATCTAGTCACTATAGGCAGGGCAAACAACCCCAGGAAATCAGTACCCCATTGATGGGCCTTACCTTGGAATATAAGATAACCTTTCTCCCCAATGTATCAGAATTAGATTCATTTATAATTTTCCTACACATGGTTCTTTAGCTCTTTTATTTGAACCTAAGTAACAGTATCTTGTTAAATATATGTCCCAGAGTCTTAAGTCTTCTGGCTCTTCACAGGTGGTTGAGTCCTGAATCTCAGCAAAGTTGCAGCCAACACCTATTCTCCATTTCATCAGGCTCACCCAAGACAACTAGCAAAAAGATGATGATGATCAACACCCATCGTAAAGAACAGAGTATATACAACTGCAAGCAAGACTGTTCCAACCATCTGCCTCATGGGATCTAAGGCCCCTCTCAATCAGAAGCAAAGTGGACATTACCATCCCTAAATCCTCAAGATTGAGGAACGAAAGACATGGGGGAATGCAACTATGGTAGAATTATTATTGTTCTAGCAATGAAAGAAATTGTGACATTGATATAAAGGCAGTGGTCAACAGAGGTTCTGATGGGAGGGAGAGGGAAGAATAGGTGTAATATGGGACATTTTGGGGGGATAATGGAAAAATTCTTCATGATACTGCAGTGATGGATACAAGCCATTATACATTTTGTCAAAGCCTATAAAATTGTATGGCGCAAAGTGTAAACTATAACGTAAACTGTAGACAATGCTTAGTAGTGATGCTTCAATATGTGTCCATCAACTGTAACAAGTGTACATTACTAATGAAAGATCTTGTTAATTGGGGAATTGTGAGAGGGGGAGGGGTTGGGTATATGGGAATTGCCTATGTTTTAGATATAACATTTATGTAATCTAAAACATCTTTTAAAATAATTTAAAAAAAACCAACAGTGTTAAAAGCAATGACAGAAGACCTAAAGAAATGGAAAGACATTCCATGTTCATGGATTGGAAGACTAAATATCATGAAATTGTCAATCCTATCAAAATTGATTTGTAGATTCAATGCTATACCAATCAACATTCCAACAGCCCCCTGAGAGCAGGTGAGTTGCCAGGCTCCGTGTGTGGGTGCACCACCAGGCCCTGCAAGCCACACAGCAAGATGATGACATAACAGGAGAGTGACACAAGGAAGAACCAAGATGAGACACACCAAAAAACCAGGAACTAAGGTGGCACAGGCGGTAGTAGGACACATCTCTCCCACATCGGAGGTTCCAAGGATTGAATCATGGTGAAAACAGGAGGAGAAGGATGAGAAGAGAGGGCAGGAAATGGACACAGAGAGTTGCCCAGTGAATGGACACAGAAACAGCAAAAATGGGAGGGGTGTTAAAAATGGATAAAAGTAAATAAATAAATAGATAAGTCCTTAAAAAATGTATAGGGGAGGAAGATTCAGACTATAGTTAGTAGTAATACTTTGACAATGCTCTTTCATGATTTGTTAACAAATGTTTCACAACAATGCAGGATGTTTGTGTGTGGGGGGGGGTGATGTGTGGGATCCCCGTATGATGTTATGCATGTTTATTTTGTAAGATCACCATGTTTACTGAACAGTTATAGTTTATGTATGTTCATGTATGAATGATATACTTCAATAAGTTGTTTTTAAAAAAATTCCAACAGCCTACTTTACAGAAATAGAAAAGGCAGTTAAATTTATTTGGTAAATGAAGTGCACTTGACTTAGCTAGCTGAAACATTCTAAAAAAGGAGAGTAATGTGGGAGGACTTTCACTGCCTGACAGGAAAACATAGCAGAAAGCTACAGTGGTCAAAATAACATGGTGTTGGCATTGATCAGTGGAAGAGAATTGAGAGTCCAGAAAAAAACCCTGACCTCTACAGCTTACTAGCTTTTCTGTGAAATGATATCTCATTGTAGTTTTGATTTGCGTTTCCCTAATCATTAGTGATGTTGAGCATTTTTTCATGTGTTTTTTTGCCATTTGCATTTCTTATTTGGACAAATGTCTATTCAAGTCTTTTGCCTATTTTTTAATTGGGTCATTTGTCTTTAAAGACAAACTTTAAAGTTGAGTTGTAACATCTCTTTATATATCTTGGATATTAAACCCTTATCTGACATGTGATTTCCAAATAGTTTCTCCCATTGACTCGGTTGCCTTCTCACCCTTTTGACAAAGTCCTGAGAGGTGAAAACCTCTTTAATTTTGAGGAGGTCCCATTTATCTATTTTTTTCCTTTTGCACATGATTTAGGTTTAAGGTCCAAGAAACCATCACCTACGACCAGGTCTTTAAGATGTTTCACTACATTTTCTTCTAGTAGTTTTATGGTCTTGGTTTTTATATTTAGGTCTTTGATCCATTTTAAGTTGATTCTTATATAGGGAGTGAGATATGGGTCCTCTTTTATTCTTTTGGTTATGGATATACAGTTCTCCCAGCACCATTTGTTGAAAAGACTGTTTTGTCCCATTAACATAGACTTGGTAGGTTTGTCAAAAACCAATTAACCATATAGGTGAAGGTTTATTTCTGGATTCTCAATTCTTTTCCACAGATCCATGTGTCTATTTTATCTCAGTACCATGCTGTTTTGACCACAGTAGCTTTGTAATATGTTTCAAGGTCAGGCAGCGAAATTCCTCTCACATTGCTCTTTTTTTTAAAGAATGATTTTGCCTATTTGAGTGCACTTTCTTCTCCAAATAAATTTTGTAATTACCTTTCTAATTCTGTAAAGTAGGCTGTTGGAATTTTGATTGGTATTGCATTGAATCTATAAATCAGTTTGGGTAAGATTGCCATCTTCATGATATTCTGCCAATCTATGAACATGGACGGTCCTTCTATTTGTTTAGGTCTTTTAAAAAATTGCTTTTAGCATTGTTTTGTAGTTTTCTGAAAATAAATTCTGTACTTCTTTGGTTAAATTAATTCCTAGGTATTTGAGTCTTTTTGTTGCTATTGTAAATGGACTTTCCCCCCTTATTTCCTCCTCAGACTGTTCAGTGCTAGTGTACAAAAACAATACTGATTTTTGCATGTTGATCTTGTATCCTGCACTTTGCTGAACTCATTTATTAGTTCAAGTAGCTTTCTCGTGAATACTTCAGAATTTTCTATATACAGGATCATGTCATCCACAAACAGTGAGAATTTTACTTCCTTTTTTCCTATTTGGATGCCTTTATTTTTTTTTTTTTTTCTTGTCTATTGCCCTAGCTAGAACTTCTAGTACAATATTGAATAACAATGGTGACAGTGGGTATCCTTGGCTTGTTCCAGATCTTAGAGGGAAAGCTTTCAACCTTAACCCATTTAGTACGATGTTGGCTGTGGGTTTTTCATGTATGCCTTTTAACAGATTGAGGATATTTCCTTCTATTCCTGTCTTTCTAAGTGTTTTTATCAAAAAGAGATGATGGGTTTTGTCGGATGTATTTTCTGTATCGATTGAGATGATCATGTGTGTTTTTTCCTTCAATTTGTTAATGTGGTATATTACATTGATTGATTTTCTTATGGTGAAGCAGCCTTGCATACCAAGAATAAATTCCACTTGATCGTGATGTGTAAGTCTTTTGATGTGCTGTTGGATTCTATTTGCAAGTATTTGTTCATTAGAAAGATTGGTCTGCAATTTTCTTTTCTTGTAGTATCTTTATCTGTCTTTGGTATTAGGGTGATGTTGACTCCATAAAATGTGTTGGGTAATTTTCCCTCCTTTTCAATTTTTTGGAAGAGTTTAAACAGGATTGGTGTTAATTCTTTTCGAAATGCTTGGTAGAATCCACCTGTGAAGCCATCTGGTCCTGGACTTTTCTTTACTGGGAGATTTTTGATGATGGATTCAATCTCTTTAAATGGGATTGGTTTGATAAGTTCTTGTATTCCTTTAAGCATCAGTGTAGGTTTTTTGTGTATTTCTAGGAATTTCAACTAGGTTGCCTAGTTTGTTGCCATACAGTTTCTTATAATATCCTCTTATGATTCTTTTTATTTCTGTGGGGTCAGTTGTAACTTCCCTGCTTTAATTTCTGATTGTATTTGTTTGCATCTTCCCTTTTTTTCTTTGTTAGTCTAGCTAGGGGTTTGTCTATTTTATGGATCTTCTCAAAGAAGCAACTTTTAGTTTTTTTTATTTTCTTTAGTTTTTTTGTTGTCAATTTCATTTATTTCTGTTCTAATCTTTATTATTTCTTTCCTTCTGCTTGTTTTAGCATTGGTTTGCTATTCTTTTTCTAGTTTCTCTAGTTGTTCAGATAAATCTTTGAGTTTAGCTCTTTCTTCCTTTTTAATATAGGCATGTAGGGCTAGAAGTTTCCCTCTTAGGCCTGCCTTTGCTGTATCCCATAAGTTTTGATAAGATGTGTTCTTGTTTTCATTTGTCTCAATATATTTACTGATTTCACTTGAAATTTCTTCTTTGACCCACTGATTATTTAGGGATCTGTTGTTCAGCCTCCACACATTTGCAAATTTACTTTTATCCCATCTATTATTGATTTCCAGTTTCGTTCCAGTATGATCTGAGAAGGTGCTTTGTATAATTTCAATCATTTTATATTTATTGAGAGCTGAATTGTGCCCTAACATGTGGTCATCCTGGAGCGAGATCCATGGGCACTTGAGAAGAACGTATAATTGCTGAGTTTGGATGCAGCGTTCTGTATGTGTCTGTTAAGTCTAACTAGTTTATCATATTGCTCAAGTTCTCTGTTTCCTTATTGATCTTCTGTCTAGTTGTAATATCTAATGATGTGGGTGGGGTGTTGAAATCTCCAGTGATTATTGTAGATATATCTGTTTCTCCCTTCAGGTTTGCCATAGTTTGTCTCATATATTTTGGGGCATCATGGTTAGGTGCATAGATATGTTATATCTTCCTAGTGGATTGTCCCTTTTATTAATATATAATGGCCTTCTCTATCTTTTATAACTTTTTTGCATTTAAAATCTGTTTTGTCCAATATTAGTATAGCTACACCTGGTCCTTTCTGGTTCCTATTCACATGGAGTATCTTTTTCCAACCTTTACTTTCAGCTGGTTTGTATCTCTGGGTCTAAGTTTAGTTTCTTGTATGCAACATATGGATGGCTTATGTTTTTTATCTATTCTGTCAGTCTGTATCTTTTGATTGGGGAGTTTAATCCATTTGCATTCAATGATATGAATGTAAATGAATTATTTACTTCCACCATTTTATTCTTTGGTTTTGTTATGTCATATCATATTTTTGTCTGTCTGTTGGTGGGAATGCAGAATGGTACAGCCACTGTGGAGGACTGTTTGGCAGTTCTTAAGGAACTTGAATATAGACTTGCCATGAGACCAGGCAATACCATTACTGGGTATATACCCAGAAAAACTAAGAGCAGTGACATGAACAGGCATCTCTACACTGATGTTCATAGTGGTGTTAATCATGATTGTCAAATGATGGAAACAACTCAGGTGTCTATCAACTGATGACTGTATAAACAAACTGTGGTGTATACACATGATGGAATATGCAGCTATAAGAAAAAATGAAGTTATGAAACATATGACAACATAGATGAACCTGGAGGATGTTAGGTTGAATAAAGCAAGCCAGACACAATAGGATGAATACTGTGTGATGGCATTATTTTGAACTAAATATGATGTGTAAACTCATGGAGTTAATAACTAGAATATGGGTCACCAGAAAATAGAATGAGGTTAGAGAATGGAAAGCTAAGTGTTAACCTGTACAGAACTGGCAAAATGGTGTGTTAATCTTTGGAAATGAATAGAAAAGGTGAAATCACCACATATTGTTTACCTAGCAGTGTTATTACATGAATATGACAGTGGTTGAAAGGTAAAGTCTAAAGTTATGTATACTACTAGAAAAAAAGCTAAAAATTTAACATGGGGCTATATAGCATAGTGAAAACTCATGTGAAACATGAATATGGGTAATATTGCATTTATAAGGCAATTTTTATTTGAAAGTGAACAAATGTATGTAAAGTTACAAGATGCTAGTATAAAGCCAAAAAAACACACATTATGCTAAGTGTATGAAACAAGGCACAAAGTGTTACATATTGTATGATTCTATTTATATAAAATGTAAATATAAATCAATTAGTAAAGATGGAATTAGATTAGAGGTTATATAAGGCTGGAGAAGGCTAGAGGGGTTGAGAGGTGACTGCTAAGGGTTGTGGAGGTTTTCTTTTTGGAGTAATGAACTTGTTCTAAACATTTTTTTGTGGAGATGAATGGACAACACTGTGATTATATTAAAAGCCATTGATTGTACACTTCAGATAGATTCATAGCATATGAATATATCTCAATAAAGCTCTTTTAAAAAATCTCTTTGGAACCCAGTAATATGATTTTGCTGTAGGATGAGAGCTTAGATGTAAAAAGATGTCAGGTCAAGTACACAATGTTCTTTTCATGAACACTTTCATCAGGTGGAAGACAAGAATGGAAAATGGAAGACAGATCAGGAGTTTGGAAAGTGAGGCCATTTTCAGAACTGAGACCAGAGGGAAGAAGTTAGGACTCAGACTCCAAAAAGGCTTGGCAAGGTTCTGCTACTGACAGGATCAGTACTACTGATTTTTCCTTTTGTCCCAGGCTCCAACATAGCTCAGCACATCATTTTTGGCATTTCCTCACAAAAATAGGATTAAAATATTATTTTTTTCTGATTAATGAGTTTTTCTGGCACCTCAAATTTTGCACTCACTCATTCTAGTTCTGGTCTTGAGAAGGAAAATGAAAATGGTGTAGGAATGACTTCATTTATTTCACAAGCTTTGGAAGGAACTGAATTATGAAAAGAAGGGATCAACATTTAGAACAATTCTTTGGTTCCTACTCTGTCTGCTCCACTTCACTGAATTGCCCCTGGGATCCAAACTAGGGTAGTACCATTGCTACTGATCTCTTTAACCATTTTGACTAAGCTATGTAAGATCTCTTTTCCATTGTGTTCTGTAAAGTTAGAAATTACAAGGAACTTTTAATAGAAAACAAAGGAAAATAATAAAACACTAAAGCATAAAAATGGTTAAGTTGGAGTTCACAGATTTGGCACTCCTTAGTCTCCCCACCACATCCCCAGTGAAAATATGCCCCTAGTTGTCAAGGACTTGTTCTGGTTATTGAATTTTGGTCAATTTTGAGAAAATTTTTGCCCTCCCTCTGATAATTTTAAATTAAAGGTCTAAAGAGATAGGGTATGTATCAAGACTGTTAATTCTTAAAGGCCTCAATTAAAAAGAACAAACAATGGAATAGAGACAGGTATCAGGAATACTTTCACCATCCCATACTCAACACTCAGAATTTCTTGTACAAAGGACAACTAGACACTCAAATCTCCGGGCGTTTCATTGAACAATTTTTGAAGTTGTAAAAAAAGAAATCTATGACCATTTAAATACATTACGATGGTAAGACTGGTTTTTAACATTTTTTTTGTGACTGTGAGAATCTGTACCTGAAAAAACAGTATAGGCTTGTATCAGAAATTTATAAAGTGGTACTTTTCTTTTTATTTTTAAGAACATATACAAATAAGTAGATGTGTTAAACAGAAATAAAGTTGAAAATAGCTTATATTTCTATTCAAATGCACTTGTGGAAAGGAATTATACTTTATCCAGAATAGATATTTGAGTTTTTGAATAGTATGTAATTTAGATAATTAGGTAGGACATTTCATAAAAATTCTTTGGGTATAAACTTAATTACTGTGCCTTCCACCGCAAAAGACACTTTATTTAATAGACAATGAAAGAGAGACAGACTTCACAATGTTGTTATAATTTCTACTTCATATTCTTTATATATTAATATTGGCCTTTTATTTAAACAAAAATAAAGGGTTAATGGTTTAATGGCTTCTCCCACTCTATTATGTTTACAAAGTAAAACATCTAGTTAAGATATTACCTTAAAAATGTAAAAAAAAACTGCAAGAACTATTAATTGTGACTGTTATGAATTTCTTCATTGGAATTAAATTACAGTAAAATAATAAAAAGCTTTGTGACACTGAGCAAGCAGTCTTTCAAATAAATACAACTAAAGAGCTTATTTAATAATTTAGATATTTGGAAACATACCCAGATATTAATACACTTAAGATTTAGGTGAGATAGTTTTATTAATGGATAACCCTATCTCTAATATCCTTCTCATTTTTATTTATTTACATGTCTCACTACCACAGGTTGAAAAGTACCAAACCAAAGCCTAGTGAATGATGAGCACTCATCTGTTGGATACAAAGGACTATCTATACAAAATAATCAAGGAAAAAAAAACAAAACCTCAAAAGAAATCAAACCTTGACTTCTTTAACTTACAGGATGAGAAAAAGATTCAAAAATGACCATTTCAGTTTTTAAATATCATGAACTAGGATTAGTATTTTCTGCTTTCTTTTACTACTTCAAATGGATATTACTCATAAAATAAAAAGTTACACTTTCATAAACATTAAAGCCTATCATACAAAATTCGGAGCAATTAATATGTTCCTTCTTAATCTTTCTACAAAAATAGTCAATAACCCGATTATTTCCTTCCTATTCTGCAAAGCCAAATGGTCAAGTCAATTGATTTCAGATTTAGCTATAACGGTAGCTAAGCACATTTGTTTTTTTAGAAAAATTCACTCAAATATAGACAAAGTCATTTTAATACTTTTGGAGAATTATAAGATTATCAAAAAAAAACAAAGTCTTACAGTTTTTACTATTGGAGAGTTTTAAGGCTTTAAAAAGTATATTCCTTTTAAAGTCATATAAGAATAACAATGTGCAGAAAAAGAAAATGAGAGATTTTTGCTATGCAGGCACACAATTATGTTTTAGGCTAGAATTGTTCTTTGAATTTGTTATTTTCCCTCTAATGAGAAACCAAAAAGAAGAGAATCCTGTGAAACTAATAATACATCCCATATGCTTTCAAGTGATTCCTTTTAGTACAGGAACTTCTAAGCAACCACACTATTGCCATATGAAGTTCTTTTGGCAGGGTAGGTGGATGTCTTTCCTTCATTCCTCTTCTCTTTCTTCTGGCAGGCTGGTGAAGTTACCTAGAGATGATCTGTATTTGAAAGGCAAGGGAGAAACATGCACATCGTAATAAGAATTTGTATCCATAAGTCCAATTTATCTGTATTTAATTTAATAGACAAGTTATGAAAATTTATCATTCTTTTTCAGTGGTAAAAACATTGTATTTTCTTACCTTTCAATATAAATACAACAGTTATATTTCTTTTCTTAACTTTATTTTGCACTTTTAATAATTGAAAATATAAACAATTAAAAACTAAAAAGAAAACACAATTGAATAAAAACATTTCTCAATTAAATGTACTGGACACATATATATATTTTTTGAGTCATACAATATGTTACAGAACATATTTGGTTAACAGTAACACAATCATACAGTATTTGTCCTTTTGTGTCTGGCTTGCTTCGCTCAACATAATGTCCTCCAGGTTCATCCATGTATATTTCTTTAAAAGCCAGAACTCATACAATTAAAGAAATCCTCACATTGCATTATTTTTCACCTAAAAATCTTGTTTTTCTCAGTTAGCTACATTAGCAATCTCAAATATTCTCTTAATAATTTGAATAGAATATGGCAGTAAATTCGAAGTACCCAATAAAGTATTTATTTTCTTATGTTACATTGACATTTTAAATTAGTATAATAGGGCTTTATTTGGATGATAAAAATGTTTTGGAATGATATAGATGTGGTAGTTGCATAACATTTTGAATGCCCTAAATGTCATTGAATTGTTCACTTTAAAATAGTTAATTTTATGTTATGTGAATTTCACCTCAAAATAAAAGTAAAAAATTTGATTAAAAATTTTTTTTCTGTAATGAAAAGTCTTATGTGATATATTCCTTTTCATTAGTTTCCCATAATTTCAAGATTTTTGAACAAACTTAGTAATGTTGATTCCTGATATTTGTACCAATTAAGACAGTTATTTGAAGCAGGTGAACAGAAAGATAACAGAAATGAAGTCTCATTTCTGAGTATGTTCATAAACAGATTAAATGGTCAGTACTAAAACAGGTCTCCAAGAATCTTTTATTGCCATGGGACTTTAATAATTAGAATTTAGCAGTTTTAAATATATACTAGTTGAAAAATATGACAACATAGTTTTCACTTAAAAGATGGATCTTTTATAGGAGAATTAGTAATGCCAAGGTTTCCCTAGGTACTGTTTGTTTTGATCTCCATCTTACTTCACTTCTGGAAGTTTCCATATCCTTCATTATGTACATTTCCCCTGATAGTCATGTGGGATGTTTTCTATAACTAATTCAGCAGTAAAAATATTCAGGCATTCCTTTTCTAGGAATCCTCTCTCTCAACTCAGACTGCCTACATTTGGAACATAAAAAGAGATGTTTTTAACAATTAGGAGGATGAGTCCTAGACCTAGGACATACCAGACAAAGACTTTTTAAAAAATGGTCCTAAATATGCTCAAAGAGGTAAAGGAAAGTGTGGGCAAAGAACTAAAAGAAATTGGGAAAACAATTAATCAACAAAAGAGACTATCAATAGAGAAATGGAACCAAATAAAGCTGGAACCAAACAGAGCTGAAGACTATAGTAGCCTTAAATGAAAATTGCTTAGAGGAGTTCAATAGCAAATTAGGGCTGGTAGTAGAAAGAATAAGTGAACTTGAAAATAAGACAATTGAAATCATCCAGTCTGAGGAGCAGAAAGAAGAATGAAGAAAAGTGAACAGAGCCTGAGGAACCTGTGGGACACCTTAAAGCATTCCAGTATGCTCATTGTGGGAGTCTCCAAAGGAGGATAATGAAAGGGGGCAGAGAAAATATTCAAAGGAATTGTACCTGAAAACTTCCCACATTTAGTGAAAGACATGCATATACTCTTTCAGGGAGTGCAATGAACTACAAACAGGATAAACCCAAACAGAGTTACACTGTGACATATAATAATTAAACTCTTGAATGCCAAAGATAGAGAATTCTGAAAGCCACAAGAAAGAAGCAACATGTCATGTACAAGTGAGCCTCAATAAGATTAAGTGCCAGTTTCTCATTGGAACCACAAAGGTACGAAGTCATTCGGATAACATATATAAAGTGCTGACAGCAAAAAATTGCCACCCAAAAATTCTATATCAAGAAAAATTGTCTTTCAAAAATGAGGAAGAGATTAAGGCATTTCCAGATAAAAGCTGAGGATGTTCATCACTATAATGGCCCTACAAGTGATGCTAAAGGAAGTATTGCAGGTTGAAAGGAAAGGACAATAGACAATAGATCAAGGGTGCATGAAGAAATAAAGATCTTTAGTAGAGATAACAACATGGGTAAATATAAATGCCTGTACTATTGTATGCCACTTTTTACTTCCTACAGGATCTAAAAGGAAAATGCATAAAATGTAATGATAAATCAGTGGTTTTGTACTCAGAATGTATAAACATGTAATTTGTGACAAGGTATATAAAGGTGTTAGAACACAGGGGTATAGGAGAATATAGAGTGTGAAGTTAAGTTAGTGTCAAGGCAAATGAGGTTTTTATACATTTAAAAGGATGTTAAATTTAAGATCCATGGTAAGTACTAAGAAAATACTGGAGAATATAAAATCTCATAGAGACAAAAGTAGAGTACCTGTTGCTGCAGACAGGGGCTAGGGAATGGGGATTTAATGCATAATGGGTGCAAGGTTTTTAGTTGAGAAGATAGGAAAGTTTTAGTAATGGAAAATGTGAGGGTACCACAACATTGTGAATGTGATTAATACCAGTGAATGGTAAGCTTGGGAGTGGGTGAGATATATGTTCCCACAATTAGTAAAGAAAATAAAAGAGCAGCTAAAGTGACAATTTCAATTAAATGCAAAACATGATCTGGATGGGCTCTAATAAGGGCAGAGATAAGGCTCAAAAGAGCATTAGTGGGGCATATGAAAAAATTGGAATATAGACTGTAAGCTTTATATAAATGTTTAATTTCTTGAACTTGATAACTGCACTTAAGTTACTTCTTGGGATGGGGGTGGATGTGGCTCAAATGGTTGGGCATCTGTCTGCCAAATGGAGGGACCTGGGTTCAATCCCCAGGACCTCCTGGTAAAATAAAGGAAAACATAGAAAGCACACGTGCCGCCAGGCCCCACATGTGGTAAGCCCCCAGGCCTCACACGTGGGCATGCCAGGCTCCGCCAAGCCATGCAGGAAGGTGATGATATAACAAGAGAGAGACATGGGAGAGCCAATATAAGACATGCCGAAAAACCAGGAACTGAGGTGGCACAGGTTGCAGAACTCTGCTCTCCCACATCGGAGCTCCCCAGGATCAAATCCCAGTGAAGACAGGAGGAGAATGTTGAGAAGAGAGGGCAGGATTGCCCAGCGAATGGACACAAAACAGCAAATGGGCAGGGGTGGGGGGATTAAAATGGATAAAGTAAACAAATAAAAACATTTTTTTAAGTTTGTTCTTAGGAAATGTACATGGCAGTATTCAGTGTTCAAGGAAGATAACATATACAACCTACACTCAAGTATTCACAAAATCAGATTGATGAACAGAAAGGTATACAAACAGACAGATGGATTGACAGACAGAATGATAGTACAAACAAGTCAAAATCTTAAAATTGGTGGATCTGGGTATCTGGGGAATAGGGATACAATGGAATTTTCTGTGTGGGGTTATTATTATTTTTCTAACTGTCCTATAAGGTTTGAAACTATTTCAAAATAAAAAGTGAAAAATGGGAGGGATGGTTTTCTAGCTTATCAGACTGGCAAAAATTAAAAACATTGAAAAAAACCAGTACTGGCAAGTACATGGGGCATAATCATTCTCATGAATTATTATTGGAAATGTAAATTGGTGTAGCTTCTCTGGAGAAGAACTAACTACTAAATAACAGTGTTTAAAATGTGCTTAACCAGAAAAAGACTTCCATTATGGTGGCATGAATTTATTTTGGTGTTTTTAACATATATAGATGTGATAAGTATGTTTGCAATAGCGTAGACAAAGGGAAAGGGAAGTAGAGATAAATAGATGTTTCTTTATCTCATAAGCCTTAAAATAGCAGAAATCTGAAATAGATTCTGATAAATTAAGATTTATAGTGTAATACCTAGAGTAACCACTAAGAAAATAATTTTAAAAATCATTAAAGGAATTAAAATTTTATACTAGATAATATTCATTTTATGCAAAGGAAAGCATTAAATGAGGAACAAAGGAACAAAGAGACTTGAGGTGTATAGAAAACTAAAAGCAAAATGGCAGATATAAACACAACCATATCAATAATAATATTAAATATGAATGTAATTAACCATAGACTACATATAATTCAGTACAGTTATGAAAATGCCCTTTTACCAATTGTAACACATGTATACATCAAATGTACCAGAATAATGCTGGATGTTAATAGTAGGATGGTATACGTGAACTCTGTATTTTATGCATGATTTTCCTCTAAACCTACAACTCTCTAATGAAAAATATATATAAAAAATAAAATTAAATATATATATAAATGAATTAAATAATCCATTCATAAAAGCAGGTATTGTCAGACTAGTTAAAAGAACATGCTCCAACAACATTCTCTGTATGAAACTCACTTTAGAGTGAAATACATATATGTAGATCAAAAGTAAAAGGATGGAAATAATATACCATGGAAAGAGCAACAATGAGAGAGGTGAAGTGGCTATTTTGATATTAGACAAAATAAACTTTAAAACAAAAATTGTCAGTAAAAACAAAAAAGAACATTTTATAATGATAAAACGGTCAACCAGAAAGAGACAACAATTACAAAGATATATGCACCTGTATGTTTTGGAGCTATGTACACCAGAAAATCATGTTGTTAGACTTAATCCATTCCTGTGGGTGTGATCCATTGGCAGTAGGACCTTTTCATGAGGTTACTTTACTTCAGATATGGCTCAACTCAATCAGGAAGCAAGAAGCTGAAGGTCATTGGAAGCCAGAAGAGAAAGGAGAGGCAAGGAGAGGAACTGTTATATGACAGAGGAGCCAAGGACAAAGGATCACTGGCAACCAGTCCCAGGATGCCAGTCTTTGGTAAGAAAGCATTGCCTTGTTGATGCCTTGATTTGGACTTTTCCTAGTTTCAAATCTGTGAGCCAGTAAATGCCCATTATTTAAACCAACTCTTTGCATGATATTTGCTTTCACAATGAGGAAACTAAAAAGCACCAAACACAGGAAGCAAATGCTCTCAGGCTATTGTTGTAAAACTTCTGGGAAGATGGTGTACTAGAAAGGCATGGGATTCTCTTCTCTCCCAGAGAAAATAGCTAAAGGACAGGCACAAACAACCTGAGGGATCTGCTTTGGGGGTCAGCAGGCCAAGACAGTGCTACAGAACTCCCAAAAGGGCGAAGAACAGAGAGACAAATAAGCCTAAATGACAAATGTGAGTTACCAAGCTCCCAAGGCAGCTGGGAAGGGCTCCCTTCCCCCACCCCCAAGAAATTAAGCTGGGATAAAACCCCTGGCTTCCTTCAGCCAACTGAGGAGAACAGACATCGTCCTTCCTGTCAGCTGTTTCAAAAGAATAGGTAGGAGAGGTCGGGGTGCTTTTCTTCAGTGAATCTAGCCAGCAGGGCCTGCTTTGAATCTTGGCTTTGTAGATACAACACAAGAACACAGGAAAGCCGAGACTGAAACACCTCAGTGGAAAGGTGCACTAACTAGGACCATCTGCTGGTTGGTCTGGAAACTGCATGGACAAAAACTTCACTCTCTGTGTCCAACCCCTGGGAGAAAATCTGCACCCCTCTAATGAGTCCCTGGCCTGATTTTGTAAACATAAGCCAGGCAATTTTAAAGACTAAATTGAACCAAATATCAAAGAAAAGCTGTGGAAAAAAAAAACAATAGGCAAGAGAGAGAAATTGGCCATCAGAATAAATTCACCAACATATTCAGATACCTAAACATCAGCAAAAAATTACAAGCTATACTAGGAAACAGGAATAGATGATCCAGCCAAAAAAACAAACCAAATATCCTAAAGACATACAGGATTTAAGACAATCAGTGATAATCACATAACTCTCCTAAATCACTTAAAGTAATATATAGAAAATATGACTAAAGAAGTAAAGGATATTAAGACACTGGGAGAGCATAAAGAACAACTGTAAAGACTGCAAAGAAAAGTAACAGATCTTATGGGAGTGAAAGGCATGATGGATGAGATAAAAAATACATTACAGGCACACAGGAGCAGATGTGAATTGCTTGAAGACAGAATTAGTGACTTCCAAGGCAGAATATCTGAACTGGAAAAGACAGGAGAACGTAAAGAGAAGAGAATGGAAAAAATGGAACAGAGTCTCAGGGAATTGAATGAAAATGTGAAACGCACAAACATTTGCATTATTAACATCCCAGAAAGAGAAGAGAATGGAAAAGGGGCAGAAAGAATATTTGAGGAAATAATGACTGAAAGCTTCCTAACTCTTATGAAGGGCATAAATATCAATATCTGAGAAGGACAATGCACCTCAAACTGAATAAATCCCAATAGACCTACCCTGAGATACCTACTATTCAGAATGACAAATATCAGAGATAAAGAGAGGATTCTGAAAGCAGCAAGAGAAAAGCAAAGTATCACATACAAAGGAAACTCAATAAGGTTAAGAAACGAAATATGAAAAACAAATAATAAAATGGTATAAGTAAATCATGCTTTTACAGTAATAGCATTGAATGCAAATGGATTAAACTCTCAAATCAAAAGATATAGGCTGACAGAATGAATAAAAATAACAAAAGACTCACCATAGCCCCAGGGATACAAACTGACTGAAAGTGAAAGTTTGGAAAAAGATACTGTACACAAATAGTAACCAAGAAAAAGCAGGGGTAGCTATACTAATATCAGACAAAACAGACTTTAAATAAAAAGTTGTATGTCATACAGAAGGTCATTATATATTAATTAAAGGGACATTTCACCAGGAAGCTATAACAGTTGTGCCCCAAATTACATGAGACTAACTGGCAAACTAAAGGGAGAAATAGACATCTCTACAATAATCATTGGAGACTTCAACACACCACTCACATCATTAGATAGAACAACTAGACAGAAGATCAACAAGAAAACAGAGAACTTGAAAAATATAAATGAGTTAGAACTAACAAACATATATAGAACAATGCACCCAAATTTGGGGGGTTATAAATTCTTCTCAAGGGCCCATGGATCTTTCTTGAGACTAGAACACGTTAGGTCAGAAAGCACCCCTCAAGAAATATAAAAAGATTGAAATTATGTAAAGCACCTTCTCAGTTCATAATGGAATGGAACTGGAAATCAATAATAGACAGGAAAAAAGTAAATTGGCAAATGTGTGGAGGCTAAACAACACACTCCTAAAAAATCCATGGGTCAAAGAAGAAATTGCAAGTGAAATCATTAAATATATTGAGACAAATGAAAATGAGAAAACAACTTATCAAAACTTATTGGAGTTGGGGATAAATAAATAAATCTTAAAAAATCTTATGGGTTACATTAAAAAAAAGAAAAAAACTTATAGGATACAACAAAGGCAGTCTTGGGTGGGAAATTAATAATCCAAAATGCTTATATTAAAAAAGAAGAAAGAATAAAATCAGAGATCTAACTGAACAATTGGGGAAACTAGAAAAACAACTGGAAACCAATCCAAAAGCAAGCAGAAGGAAAAAAAATAATGAAGATTAAAGCAGAAATAAATGAAACTGAGAACAAAACGCCATAGAGAAAATCAACAAAATCAAAAGCTGGTTGTTTGAGAAGATCTGTAAAATGGACAAACCCCTAGCTAGACTAATAAAGAAAAAAGAGAAGATGCAAATAAATATAATCAGAAATGAAAGGAGGGAAGTTATGACTGACTCTACATAAATAAAAAGGACCATAAGAGGATATTATGAGAAAATGTATGCCGACAAACTAGACAACCATCAACTGGCCCCAGGCAAAGGAAGCAGTAGCCATTGTTTCAACTCATCCCAGAGGGACCACAGAGTGGTAAAGATTTAAAGACATAGAGCTAGACAATGACACCCAAACAGGTAGGCACAGACTGACCCTCTCACCAAAAAAAGCAGAAGGCGGAGACCTATCTAACGGAACTGCTTTGGATATATATAGAATGGGGAGGTGCTCTGAGACCTTCATCAGAAGGTCCTGGAAAGACAAAAAAGCCAAAGGAAAACCATGTGTTGCTCCCCACTGTGCCTGGAAAAGGCACATATAACCCACCCTCACAGCAAATAGCCTGGGTAGAGGCCCTGGCTTGCTGCTCCAAAGGGAGTGGGTGGGGGCATTCCCTAAGAAGAAAAGGGGTCTTGGAGGATGGAGAGTGTTTTCTTTGCATGAATTTGGCCCCCTGAACCTGCTTTGCATCTCTGAAAGGACGCCGACTTAACAGGGAGAGAGAAGGGGGATCTTCTTAGGCAGGCTGTCACACCTAGCCACCCAGGTAAAGAGAGGAATTCAATTAGAGAGAGGTCAGGGACAGACAGGTGCCTAGCCAGCAGGGCTCTGGGAAACTGCTAGGAATCTAACCTGCCTGTGTAAAGGGGGTGGATAGTTTTCTAAAGGCTAAATAACCTAAGGAGAGAGTTAAGCTCAGTTGAGGGATTCTGGCCTTGCATATACAAGGTCCCTGGTTCGACTCCTAGCTTTTCTTAGAGAAGTGATCCACAGGGTTATCAGGCATCCAACTACCTTATAACAGGAAACATATAAACAGTCTTTTTATATTAGTTTTTCTTGGAAGTCTTTTTTTTTTAAGTTTCCTTATTTTACTCACTAAAACCTGGTTTATCACCTTCAGAGGGCAGGCTGCAGAGTGATTGATTAACGCAAGCAGCAGGAGAAGCTCCTTAGCTTCTTTCTTGAGAATAGAACACATGTTAGGTCACAATGCAACTCTCAAAAAGGCAAGGTTTCCTTGGTTTTTATTTTTTCTCTTTTTAAAATTGTTGCTGCTGTCTAGTTTCTTATTTGTTGTGTTTCCCCTTTCTTTGTTTCTCTTTTTTTCTTTTACCAATTTTTTCTATGTATGCTGTTTCTTTCCATTCCTTCATTTTTCTATCTGCTGTCTTCTGTTGTTGTTATTTCATTCCACCTCTTTTTCTTTGGTCTTCAATTTTTCTCTCTCTCTCTCTCATTTTTTAATTTTCTTTCTCTTTTTTAATTTACTGTTTCCATTTTTCTTTTTTTTTCCCTGTCTTATCATCATTCCAGCCTTTTAATTCATTATGTATATTTTTTTCTATTTTGTTTCACATTTCATTGTTTTTATTCCACTTTTTTACTCTTATTCCTCTGTACTTCTTACTTGTGTTAATTATTTTCCTAGGTCATATACAGTTCCTCATCTACCTTTTATTATTATTGTTATTATTCTTTTTCTCTTCTTATCTCTTTCCTTTTCTCTGGTCTTACATTTTTTTTTTCAAGAGAACATAGACAACAACATGAAAATAGAATAATAGGAATGAAGTATCAAAGTGAAACTTTACCACAAACACAAAAACAACAACAAAATAAATCAACTGAATAAATGCGTCAAGATAAAAAGATGCCTAGACACCAACAAAAAATTATGATCCATACTAAGAAACAGGAAAACATGGCTCAGTCCAACAAACTAACTAAAAAACAGGAGGAGAGGCAGAATATGGAACAACTATTCAGAGATGTCCAAACAAATATCATGAATCAACTTAATGAAGTGAAGGAAGAGATTAAGGATATTAAGAGGAGACTGGGAGAACATACTGATAAATTGTAAACATACATAAAAAGATAATGGATATGATGGTGATGAATGGCACAATGCAAGAAATAAAAAATACACTGGAAGCACATACCATCAGATTTGAACAGGCATAGGAAAGAATCAGGAATGTGGAAGACACTACATCTGAAATCAGACAGATAGTAGAACAGATAGATAGAAAGATAGAAAAAAAATTCCAGGGCCTTAGCAATTTGAATGACAACATGAAACACACAAACATATGCATTATAGGCATCCCAGAGAAGGGAAAGAGGACAGAAGGAGTGTTGAAGGCAATAATGGCTGAAACTTTCCCAACTCTCCTGAGGACAGGGGCGTACATGTCCAGCAAGCACAGCACACCTCAAACAGTATATATCCTAACAGGCCTACTCCAAGACATATACTTGTCAAATTGTCCAATGTTCAAGACAGAGAGAATACTAAAAGCAGCAAGAGAAAAGACATCCATCATACACAGGGCACTTGATAAGATTAAGTGCTTATTTCTCTTCTGAAACCTTGGAGGCAAGAAGGCAGTGGCATGACATAGTTAAGGTGCTAAAAGAAAATTTTTCTAGCCAAGAAGTCTCTATCCAGCAAAGCAAGCATTCAAAAATGAGGGAGACTTCAAAATATTCCCAGATAAACAAAAATCAAGAGAAATTGTCAATAAGAAACCTACCTTTCAAGAAATACTAAAGGGAGTTCTGAAGTTTGAAAGGAAAAAACAAGAGAAAGAAAACTGGAGGAGAGTGTAAGAACAACTGAAAACATAAAATGAGAAATAAAAACAACATATGCTATACTTAAACCTAAAGAAAATATTGCTAATATAAGTTATTCCTTATCAGTAATAACCTTGAATGTTAATGGCTTAAACTCTCCAGTCAAGAGACACAGATTGGCAGAATAGATAAGGAAATATAACCCATCTATATACTGTCTACATGAAACCCACCTTAGACCCAGGGATGCAAGGAGGCTGAATGTGTATGGTTGGAAAGCAATTTTACATGCAAACAATAACCAAAAAAGGACTGGAGTAGCTATACAAATATTGGACAAAATAGACTTTAAATGAATAACCATTGTAAGGGACAAAGAAGGTCCGTGTATAGTAATAAAAGGGGCAATCTATCAAAAAGAAACAACAATCATAAACATTTATTCACCTAATGAGGGTGCCTCAAAATACATGAGGCAAACAATGAAAAAACTAAATGGAGAAATAGATGACTCTACAAGAAAGGTGGGGGATTTTAATACACCATTATCACCTTTAGACAGAACATCTTGACAGATCATCAATAAAGAAAAAGAGATCTTGAGTAATACATTAAAGGATCTGGACCTAATAGACTTATACAGAAAATTATACCAAAATACAGCAGGATATACATTCTACTTGAGTGCACAGGGATCATTCTCCAGAATAGACCACATGCTAAACCACAGAACAACTCTGAATGAAGTCAGAAAGATTGAAATTATACAAAGTAATTTCTCTGACCACAATGGAAAGAAGCTAAAAATTAATAAAGGGCAGAGAACCAGAATAGGCACAAAGATATGGACTTTAACACATTCTTAGATAATCAGTGGGTCAAGGAGGAAATTGCAAAATAAATAAATAAATACCTTGAAACAAATGAAAATGAAACACAATGTATCAAAACCTATGGGATGCAGCAAAAGCAGTGTTGAGAGGGAAATTCATAGCCATGAGTACCTATATTAAAAAAGAACAAAGAGCCAAAATAAAAGACCTAACAGCACACCTGGAGGAATTAGAAAAAGAAAAACAAACTAACTCCAAAACAAGTAGAAAGAAGAAAATAAAAAAGATTAGAGCAGAGCTAAAAGAAATTGAAAATAAGAAAGCACTAGAAAAAATAAACAAAACCAAAAGATGGTTCTTTGAGATGATTAATAAAATTGACAAACCCTTAACTAGACTAACAAAGAAAAAATGAGAGAAGATGCAAATACATAAAATAAGAAATGAGGAAGGGGATATCACCCCTGAACCCACAGAAATAAAGAGTATCATAAGAGAATACTGTAAAAAAGTGTATGCCAGCAAGATGGAAAATTTAGAGGAAAAACCCACAACTAACATCATATTCAATGGTGAAATAGTGAAAGCTTTCCCTCTAAGATCTGGAACAAGACAAGGATGCCCACTTTTACCACTCTTATTTAACATTGTGTTAGAAGCACTTGCTTGAACACTAAAGCAATAAAAAAGATATAAAAGGCATCCAAATTGGAAACGAAGAAGTAAAAATTTCACTATTTGCAGATGACATAATCTTATATGTAGAAAGCCTTGAGAAATCTACAATAAATCTTCTAGAGCTTTTAAATGAGTACAGTAAAATGGCAGGTTATATGATCAATGTGCAAAAATCAGTATCATTTCTGCACACCAATAATGAGCCATCTGAGGAGGAAATCAAGAAAAAAATCCCATTTACAATAGCAACTAAAGAATCAAATACCTACGAATAAATTTGACTAGAAGATATAAATTACTTATACGCAGAAAACTACACAATACTCTTAAAAGAAATCAAAGAAGACCTAAATATATGGAAGAATATTCCATGTTCATGGATAGGAAGACTAAATATCATTAAGATGTCTATCCTACCCAAACTGATTTACAGATTTAACACAAACCCAATAAAAATTACCATAGCATTTTTTACTGAATTGGAAAAGCTAAATATGAAATTTGTTTGGAAGAGCAGGGGGCCCTGAATAGCCAAAGACAGATTGAAAAAGAAAAATGAAATTGGAGGAATCACACTACCAGACTTTAAAACATACTACAAAGCTACAGTGTTCAAAACAGCATGGTATTAGCACAAGGATAGACATACTGACCAATGGAACCGAATTGATAGTTCTCATATAGATCTTCACATAGACAATCAACTGATATTTGAGAAGGCCAACAAGCCCACTCAACTGAGAGAGAATGGCCTCTTCAACAAATGGGACTTGAAGAACTGGATATCCTTATCCAAAAGAATGAAAGAGTAACACTACCTCACACATTATGCAAAAATTAACTTAAGATGAATCGAAGTTCTAAATATAACAGCCAAGACCATAAAGATCTTGGAATATAATGTAGGGAAGCATCTCTAGGATCTTGTATCAGGAAATGGTTTCATCAAATTTACACCCTAAACACAAGCAATGAAAGAAAAAATAAATTAATGGGACCTCCTCAAAATAAAAAACATTTGCACTTCAAAGGAGTTTATCAAGAAAGTGAAAAGGCAGCCTACTCAATGGAAGAAAATACTTGGTAACCTTAAATCTAATGGGGGCTTAATATCCAGCATATGTAAAGAAATCCTACACCTCAAAAATAAAAATACAAACAACCCATTTTAAAAAATGGGCAAATGATTTGAACTGACACTTCTCCAAATAATAAATACAAATGGCTGAAAAGGCATATGAAAAGATGCTCAACAATCCTAACTATTAGGGAAATGGAAATAAAAGCTACAATGAGATATCATCTTATATCCATTAGACTGCTGGCTATTAAAAAAAACAGAGAACTACAAGTGTTGGAGAAGATGTGGAGGAATGGAAACACTTATCTACTGCTGGTGGGAATATAGAATGGTGCAGCCATTGTGGAGGATAGTTTTGCATTTCCTCAGGAAGCTAACCATAGAACTGTCATATGATTCAGCAAACCCACTGCTGGGTTCTTCAAACCCAGAAGAAGTGAAAGCAGGGACATGAACACCAATGTTCATAGTGGCATTATCACTATTGCCAAAAGTTGGAAACAACCCAAATGTCCATCAACAGAGAAATGGATAAACAAATTGTGCTATATATATACAATGGAAATTTACTCAACTATAAGAAGGAATGCAGTGCTAACACATGGCATAACATGGACCTCATGTTGAGTGAAGAAAGCCAGGCACTGAAGGACAAATATTACATGACCTCACTCATATGAATGAAGCAAATTGAGCAGACACACAGAGCTAGAGTCTGGCAGATAGGTTTACAGGAGACAGAAAGGGAGATGAAGGTTGTGAGCCTATGCCCACATGGGCAAAATCTATATCAAAGTGGAAAGGAGTAGTTATGCAGTGGATGGGCATGACAGTGTTGCAGTGATGGTATTCTGTTGGGCAGTGCTGGCTTGTGAGGTGGTTAGTGTGAGGAGGGTAGTTGGTCTGTTGATGGAACTGGGGGGAGAGTTGGGGGAGGGAGCAGGTGAATTCTGGGGATTTGCTGATATGTGGTTGAAACTACAACTTTGAGAATATTCTTTTGGCAAATATGGCAGGAGAGGGTTACTGGTTTAGAGTGTTGGATGTATGGGACACACAGGACAGGGCGCACCTGGGGCAGGCCTCAAGGGAGTGTGTGAGCATTCATCTTGTCATAATGGGTGGTATCAGTGGGTGGAGACTCACATAATGAGCAGAATGGTGTTGGACTCCCATCCTTGGGAGTCCTGCTATGTTCTCAAATAGAGGGGGCTGGAGTCTCTTGAGAGCATAGGCAGTGCCTAATAGGGGAGGACAGGGCAATATGTCAAGCCCTCAATGTTTCTGCAATTAACTGTGAATCTTGTTTTTCAAGGAGTCAAGCTTGGTGGTTGCCATGAGTCCTGAGGGGAGGTGGAGGGCAGAATAGAATAGATGGAACATGAGGCATTTGGGGGGTGATGGAATTGTACTACATCATCTTGCAATGATGGATACAGGCCATGTTAAATTTCATCAAAATTTATAAAAGTGTATGGTCCAAAATGTAAACCATAATGTAAATCATTGACCATGGCTAGTAGAAGTGCTTCAATATTTGTACATCAATTGTAACAAATGTTCCATCCACATGTAAAATGTTATTAATAGGGGAGAGGGGAAAATGGGGATGATGTTGGGTATATGGGAATCTCCTATATTCTGTACATGACTTTTCTGTAACCTAAAGCTTCTTTGAAGACAAAATGAAAAAATAAAAAACTAGCTGAATCAATGGAAGAAAATGTAACTGTACATACAAGACAACAGATCTTACAGTGATCAAAGACATAATGTCAATTTTTTTCATTGTTTTTTATTATTCCAATTTTTAAACAAATTTTTTATATTCTATTTCTTATTTTTAAAACTACCATTATTTCATTTTCTTAGTAATTGTATTTGGTTATTTTGTTGGCTTTATTTTTGAAGAAGTTTTGGATCACAGAAGGGTTATAACTATGACAGGGAAGGATCATTGGTGCGAGGTGTCAGTGATGGCAGATACATAGGAGGAGGGTTACCTGGGCATATGTATAATGCATATAAATGTGTTCAAATGTCAAAGGGGCATTTTCGCGGTGGGTGGAGATTCACACAATAACCAACAGGACATCAAATTCCCATCCTGGGGAGCTCTGCCACATTCTCTAACAAGACAGCAAGAATCTCCCAAGTACAGTGGCAGTGACTAGTGAAGGAGGATGGACCATTGACGGGCCCTTGATGGTGATGACTACTTATGAACCTTTAATTTTGAAATTGAATCTTAGCCTACTATTATAGGGTGTCTAACAGTAAACTCCTGAGAGCCTCCTTGTTGCTCAAATATGGTCTTTCTCTAAGCAAAACTCAGCATATAAAATGCATTACCTTCCCTCTGGCATGGGACTTGACTCCCAGGGCTGAGCCTCCCTGGCATCGAGGGATTATTACCAAGCTCTGAGTAGCAGGGCAATTGGGAAAACACAGGGACCAAAAGGGAGAAAAGGTAAAGAGAAATGAATTTATATGGCTCAGAGACTTCAAAGTGAGTCAGGAGGTAATTCCAGAGGTTTCTATTCCCTGTAAACCTATCTTCCAAACTTTAGCTCTGTGTGTCTGCTCAATTTGCTAAATTCATATCAGTGAGGTCATATAAGATTTGTCCTTCAGTGCCTGGCTTGCTTCACTCAACATAAGGTCTTCAAGTTTCATTCATGCTATCCCATGTGTTAACACTGCATTCCTTCTTTTTATTTTAAGTATCTTAAAAAATAAAATTAAATTAAAAAGTATATATTTTTTAAAAACCTAGATAATCTAGATGAAATGGACAAATTCCAAGAAATATACAAATAACCTACAATGATGCTAGAAGAAATGCAAGAACTTAACAAACCAATCACATTTAATGAAATTGAATCTGTCATCAAAAATCTCCCAGCAAAAAAGGTCCAGGACCAGATGGCTTCACAGGTGAATTCCATCAAGCCTTTCAAAAAGAATTAACACCAATCCTGTTTAAACTCTTCCAAAAAATTGAAGAGGAGGGAAAATTACCCAACACATTTTATGAAGCCAACATCACCCTAATTCCAAAGGCAGATAAAGATAGTACAAAAAAAGAGAATTACAGACCAATCTCTCTAATGAACATAGATGCAAAAATTCTAAGCAGAATACTTGCAAATCAAATCCAACAACATATGAAAAGATTTATACATCACACCCAAGTGGGATTTATTGCTGATATGCAAGCTTGGTTCCACATAGGAAAATCAATCAACATAATACACCACATTAACAAATTGAAGAAAAAAAACAGCATGATCATCTCAATCGATGCAGAAAAATTATTTGACGAAATACAGCATCATTTCTTGATAAAAACACTTCGAAAGATAGGAATAAAAGGAAAATTCCTCAATGATAAAAGGCATATATGAAAAAGCCACAGCCAACATCGTACTCAATGGGGAATGTTTAAGTTTAAAAGCTTTCCCTTTAAGATCAGAAACAAGAAAAGGATGCCAACTTTCACCATTGTTATTCAACATTATACTGAAGTTCTAGCTAGAACAATTAGACAAGAAAAAAAAAATTAAAGGCACCCAAATAGGAAAAGAAGAAGTAAACTCTCACTGTTTGTGATGACATGATCCTATAATTAGAAAATTCTGAAATGTCTGTGAGAAAGCTTTTGAACTAATAAATGAGTTCAACAACGTGACAGGATACAAGACCAACACACAAAAATCACTTCATATTTTTGTACACTACTATTGAACAATCTGAGTAGGAAATCAGGGGGGAAATTCCATTTACAATAGCAACAAAGAATCAAATACCTAGGAATCAATTTAACCAAAGAAGTACAAGACCTATGTGCAGAAAACTACCAAAACAATGCTAAAAGAAATCAATGAAGACCTAAACAAATGGATATTCATTCTGTGTTCATAGATTGGAAAACTAAATATTGTGAAGATGGCAATCCTACCCAAACTGGTTTATAGATTCAATGCAATACCAATCAAGATTCCAACAGTCTACTTTACAAAAATAGAAAAGGCAATTGCCAGATCTATTTGGAAGGGAAAGTGCACCCAAATAGCCAAAAGCATTCTCAAAAAGAAGAGCGACATGGGAGGAATTTCACTGTCTGACCTTGAAACATATTACAAAGCTACAGTGGTCAAAACAGCACAGTACTGGCATAAAGATAGACACAGCAATCAGTGGAATTTAATTTAGAGTCCAGAAATAAACCTTCACCTCTATGGCCAACTGGTTTTTGACAAACCTACCAAGTCCATGTTAATAGGACCAAACAGTCTCTTCAACAAATGGTGCTGTGAGAACTGGATATCTAGTACCAAAAAAATGAAAGAGGACCCCCATTTCACTCCCTATGTAAGATTCAACTCAAAATGGATCAAAGATCGTAATATAAAAGCCAGGACCATAAAAATGTGGGGAAACATTTTAAAGACCTTGGGTAGATGGTGGTTTTTTGGACCTTACATCTAAAACATGTGCAACAAAAGAGAAAATAGATAAATGAGACCTCCTTAAAATTAAACACTTTTGTATCTTATAGGAATTTTTCAAAAGGGTGAAAAGACAGCCAACTCAATGGGAGAAAATATTTGGAATTCACATGTCCAATAAAGGTTTAATATCCATGATATATAAAGAGATGTTACAACTCAACAATAAATAGACAAATGACCCAATTAAAAAAATGGGCAAAAAAATGGGCAAAGACTTGATGAGTCATTTGTCTAAAGAAGAAATACAAATCCCCAAAAAACACAAGAAAAAATGTTCAACATCACTAATGATTAAGGAAGTGCAAATTAAAACTACAATGAGATATCATTTCACAACTATCAGAATGGCCACTATTAAAAGACAGAGGACTACAAGTTTTGGAGAGGATGTGGAGAGATAGAAGCACTTATTCACTGTTGATGGGAATGCAGAATGCTACAGCTACTGTGGAGAACTGTTTGGCAGTTCCTAAAGAAGTTTAATATATACTTGCCACATGACCTGGCATTTGTCATTACTGGTTATATACCTAGAAGAACTGAGAGCAGTAACACAAATAGACATCTGCACACCAATGTTTATCACGGCATTATTCAAGATTGCCAAAAGTTGGAAACAACCCAGGTTTCAATCAGCCAATGATGAATGGATAAACAAACTGTGGTGTATTCACATGATGGAATATTATGCAGCTGTAAGTAGAAATGAAGTTGTAAAGCAAATGACAGCATGCATGAACCTGGAGGACATTATATGGAGTGAAGCAAGCCAGACACAAAATAACAAATACTGTATGATTGTGTTACTATGAACTAAATATATTGTGTAACATATTATATGATTTCATTTATATAAAGTGTAAATATAAATCAATTTATAAAGATGAAATTAGATTAATGGTTATGTAGGTTTGGGGAAGGCATGCTAAGAGGTGTGGAAATTTTCTCTTTGGAGTAATGAAGTGGTTCTAAAATTTTTTTGGTGATGAATGCACTACATTGTGATTATACTAAACACCATTGATTATATACTTTGGATAGATCATATGGTATGTGAATAATATGATTAAAACTGCTTAATAAAAAAAGCTAACAGGTTGAAAGAAAAATCAGATGGTTCAATAATGAAATGCAGACAGATACAAGTCATTATATATCTTTCCATAACTTATAATATATTTCATGGGAGAGAGCGTAAACTACAATGTAAAGTATAATTCAGGCTCAGTGGCAATGCTCCAAAATATGTTCATCATTTGTAGCAAATGTACCACACTAATGAAGGATGTATTAATGTGGGAAAATATGGGAAGGGTTGGGACATTACATTTATGTAATTTAAGTATCTTTTTTTATAAAAAAAATAAAGTATATTTAAAAAAAAAAAGAAATCAGTAACAAAGTAATTTGGGAAATTCACAAATATATGGAAAGTAGCAACACAATCCTAAAGGAAGAAGCAATTACAAAGGACATTCGAAAGTACTTTAAAATGAATGAAAATGAATAGCAAAATTTATGAGATGCAGTTAAAGCAGTACTTAGAGGGAAAAAAGAAGAAAGTTCTCAATATTGAAAAAAGAAGAAAAATCTTAATCAATAACCTTATTTTATTGCTTTAAGACACTGAAAAAGAGAAAATGAAACCTCAAACAAGCTGAAGGAAGAATAAAATAAAGATTAGAGTAATAACTAATAAAATAAAGAATGAAAAAACTATAGAGGAAAATTAATGAAACCAAGAATTGGTCCTCTGAAAGTCAACAAAATTGACAAACCATAACTAGACCAAGAGCAAGAGAGAAGACTAAAATTACTAAAATCAGGAATGAAAGAAGGGACATCACTACTGAACTTAGAGTAATAAAAAAGGATTCTAAGGAAATGCTATGAACAGCTGTATGCCAATAAATTAGATAACTTAGATGAAATTGACAAATTCCTATTAAAACACAAACTACCAAAACTAACTTAAGAAGAAGCAGACAATCAAACACAAGTCAAAAATTTGAATTAGCAATTAAAACACTTCGTATAAAGAAAAGCTTTGACCCAGATGGCTTCACTGGTGAATTCTACCAAACACTTAAAGAATAATTAATAGCAATTCATCGGAAACTCTTTACAGAATTAAAATGAGAGGAAACACTTCTCAATTCATTCTATGAGGCCAGTGTTATCCTGATAACAAAAACAGAAAAGGACATCACAAGAAAAAAAACCTATAAACCAATATCTCTTATGAATGTAGATGCAGAAATCCTCAACAAATACTAGCAAATTGAATCCAAAAGGATTATACATCAATAATCAAACAAGATAGCATACTTCTGAAATACTACAAATGTTACATGTTTTACTAAAAAATTCATCATGACAGATACTGGAGATGGTGAATTTAAAAGCAGTATCAATCTGACTTTTCTCTCTTCTCCAGCAGCAGTAACATACTTGGATGAAGACTTCAGGGTTCTTCCAGAACTGTGAGTTGAAGACAGAGGATCAAGGAAATCCAGGATATCCCAGGAATTATGGAAATAATGGACTATAGAATTTTTCTGGAAGAAGGGGCAACTAGAGATGATGAGTGGATCTGAAGAAGGGTGGCCATTACGCTGGAGGGCCATGTGAGGTCTGAAGTAGTAGGTGTGGCTGATCAAGCCCGGCATGAATTTGGGTGTACATGGCTAAGAAAAAGTGGAGAAGGTCTTGGGATAGCATGTGTATTCTTCATATATTTCTTCTTTAATAAAGGTTTAATTAAGCAGAAGATATGTGGCTTGCATTAAATATTTTACTTATAAATACACAATATTCTAATTAGTAACAAAATTGCAAGGATTTTACTTATACATCAGCAATAACCCGAGATAATAGATACACTAATAAGAATTTAAATATTTCCAGTGATAATTGCTTATAAATTTGTTATGATCAGGAAAATCAGGATTCGTCTAATAAACTTTGCTATTATTGATAGTGTTGAAATAATTTTAGTATTTAACACTACTTTTAAAATACAGCCAAGGGTGAAATGTATTGAAATAGTTAATAGATGATTTTGTTATTCTCAACTCACCTAAAAAGAAAGAAATGTTCTCTTGCTATTATCCAAGAATGATATATTTTCTAACACATTACTGCTATATAATAATAAAGTTAGCTTGATATCACCAAGTCACTAACTGAATACATGACTGGTAGCAAACTAAGGACAAACGATAGATGCAAAATGGAAATTTCACTTTCTTGAACTTGATAGAAAGCAGCTACATATATATATAGATATATACACACACACAACATAAATAGAATTGTTACAAACTTTGTAATAAGAAATCAGTTTCCAAAATGAAGAAAATTCTGAAATTAGGCTTTACATATTTTGTATAAGGGAAAGGCATTTATATTTATCATTAAGGCATCATGATTTTTATAGAAATGTTTTATCAGTAAATCAAGGACACTACAGATCTTCTCTGAGCATGGTCTTTGCAAACTGGACTATAATTAATTGAGAAGGAAAGTAATTTTCTATACGTTATTTAGTTTTAAGCAAGAAGTTCTTCATATACTGGATTTCATACAGGATCCTGCTGTATTTAAGGCAGCCCTCTGGCTATTCATGCTATGGAAAGATTTAAACTCTATGCTTTAGGGAGCTCACATCAGGATTGGTAAAATCTGATGACATAAAGCAGCATGTAATAAATAGCTTAGAAGACATATTGATAAAAAACGCTGTGATGTTTAGGGAGAGAAGATTATTTTAATATTTTAGCTTAAGATCGGGATGGGAATCATTAAGAAAATGGAATTTGAAGAGAACCCTAAGATTGGAAGGTAGTTTAAACTTGAAGATATGATTGAAGGAATTCCTCAAAGAGGAAACACTTCCAGTAAAGGCATAGAGACAGGGAATCATAGTTCAGTTTGGCAGTTAATATTAAGAGATAAAGCTGAAAATGTGTGTTGGAGTCTGCTGACAGTAATCCATAAATGTTAAGATAATAAAAATTTTATTTCATTTATTTCAGCAACAATTATGGAGTGACTGATGCGTTCCAGGCACTTTTCTCCAGCTGAAGACACAAAAGTAAATAAAACCCACACCCTGCCTTTAGCAGATTTACAGCATGCAGAGGGAGAAGGTGGAGTATAGTCAGTTATCACATTATTACACTGCAGTGAGTCAAGTACTTTGAAAGATTCTAAATGCAGTCTTCATTCTTAACCCCTCTGGGATTGGACAGGGGAGAAGGAATAGGTGACAGATGAGTTGGAGGAGTACGTTTTGTAGGATGTTGTTTGTCAAGTTGTAATAGTTCCCACTGTTCTAAAGTTAACAGCGACAGTTAAGGATTTCAGTGAAGGTATGACATGATCAGATTTACAGTTTAGCAAGATCAGATGGTAAATCAAAAATGGACTTTCCAGAGACAAAACTGGAGACTGAAGTGAGGAGTGAAGGTGTTGGAGTCATGTTGGACAGGAATAACAGGCTCTAAACTAATATGGTGGCAATAGAGAGGAACAGGAGGGGACAGACTCAATAAATATTTTAAGGTATAAATGACAGGCTTGGAAACCAACTAGAAGTTAATATTGAAGGCACTGTGCTAAGAAATTTATACTGAATGAGATAAGAACATAATTCATAGCACCTGATACCTGGAAAACATCTGATGCATAGATGCTTTTTAATTATTCTCCAAATTTTGAGAACACCAGAGAAGCATATCTAAGAATGTGAGGAATCAAAAAGTTTACTTTTGGGTATTCATTCATTCACTCATTCATTCATTCATCAAATATTTCTTGAGAGCTTACTATAATCACTGAGCGTAATACGGCATTGACCATAAGGTCCCACTTCTCAAGGAACTTACATTTTAATGGCAAGGCAGATACAAAACAAATGACAAATTAATATATAATATACCAGATGGTATTAGGAGGAAAAAAACAAACCAGGAAAAGGGAGATGGGAGTATCTTGAGTAAGGGTGGGGAAATTCTATTTTATATAGAGTCATCAGGAAAAGCCTTCCAAATGGTATCTATGATATTGGAACAGAGAACTGAGTTAAGGGAATGTCATGCAGAAGCCATGGTAGAGGCTTGCATATTCATGTTGAACATGAGCTTGAGGTGCCTGTGGGACAACTAAGGTGATTCCAAGTAGACAATTGGATACCCTGTGCTAAAACTCAGGAAGAGTGATTTATTTCAGTGTGAATAGAGAGAGAATGGTGTCATTGAAGCCAAGGAAAACCCATTCTACAATTTGACCTACAGTGAGGTAACTCAGATCAGAACTGAAAGATAGTCACTGAATGGAGAAGAAGGAAGTCATAGGAGACCTTTGGCAGAATACAGTGGGGAGCAGTGTGTTGAAAATAGATGGGAGGAAGGGTAACAGCCACTTTTTCAAGGAAGAAAAGGAAATGGGCTGATCACTCGATAGCACTGTGGGGCCAATGATAGATTTTTTAAAAAATGATATAGATCAGTTTTGACAGAGGAAGCAAGTAATTAATTGATGGATCAAGGTCCTTGAGGCGTGAGAAAGATTAACCATACCTGAGAGACATCTCTTAATGAAAGACAGGAAGTGAAAAGGAGTTTCACATGTAGATGTTTGTAGTTTGAGGGTGGGGTCTGATTCTAAGGGTTGATGATTTCCCTTTTCTCTGTAAAGTAAGAGGAGTCATCTCCTGCTCTGACTTGCAAGAGGATGTTATAGTTTAAGAAGTTTAAGGAAACTAGATTTGATTAAAGGTTTGAAGTATAGCTGAATGGGAATCAGAGGTAACTAAAAACAAGCAGAAGGGTTGTTCCCAGAGAGTCCTGCTAAGATTAAAGATAACGTGCTCCACTAAAGTGGAGATTCTACGCTGAGGACAGAGTCACAGGATTCAGTTAAACCAAGGAGGTGGAGAGAATGTAGTGACAAAAAAAGCCAAGAAAACAGGAAAATTGCAGTAAAGAGTTGGGAGGCAGAGCAGAGGTTTTGTCAGAAGATCAGAAGCTTGTGAGAGTGAAGGGGTAAGATAAAGCACGGGATAGAGGACTAGAAGTAATGGTAGTTATAGGTGAGGGACAGTATTAGCCGTTCTCAATTTAAAACAATGTATTAAAAGGTACCTTTACCAAAACCCTTTACCTAGGCATTACCTCTGGTCTGGAAAGTGAAAATGGGAAATAGGATGGAGTGGAGGGATTTTACTTTTGAATTTACATTCTTCTATCCTGTTTGAATACACCTGCATTTTCCACTCCATAGCTCCATATTAGCTTGTAAGTTTGGATTTCCTGACACCCCTTCTCTTGCTCTCCTCCACTCTAATTCATTTAGGACTGAAGATGATGCCAAAACATTTCTGTGAGAAAAAAAAATCAACAAAATGAATGTATACAGCATGGTTTTTCTATTTAATTAACTGAATTGTACAGGTAGGAAATCTTACTGAGGATCACTGAGGAGGACTCA
>JAQZBX010005166.1:0-57402 GCA_029593785.1 Cabassous unicinctus
GTAGACAACATATCACATGTGTTGCCAAAACTTATGCTGGGAGAATTAAGCATGTCCTATATGATTCCTTTGGGAGAGGACTCTTGAAGATTGTGCCTGGTTTCCCCTGGACTTTACCACATATGCCTTTTCTTTTTGTTGACTGTGCCTTATTTATTTTGCTGAGGCTTCCTAGCAAATCATCCATAATGGGAGTGGACTTGGGCCCTCCAACACACTGGAGAATAAGATATTTACACAATCTCAGAGCATCATTCTACAGTTTATTCACTAATTACAAAAGGAATTGGTATCTTAACATTTGAGAAATTTGGCATCTTATTCAAATAATCAAACCAACAATGGGGCAGACTTACATAATATGCCTCATGATATGATGCAGTATTCTTGCCAAAAATGTTTAACCCGAATCTATCATGAAGAAACAGACAAATCCAAAAAGAAGGAAATTCTACAAAAAAAACAGCTGTCCTGGACTCTTCATAAATGTGAAAATCATGAAAGACAAAGAAAGGCTGAGGAACTGTTCCAGATTAAAGGAGACTAGAGAAACAGGACAACTAAGTACAATGTCTGTTCCTGGGAAGCTATGAAGGACATTATTGGGATAATTGGAAATTTGAATGTGGAATTTCTATAAAATAATAATATTGTACCAATATTAAATTTCTTGACTGTAATAATTACATTACGGTTATATACAAGAAGGGTTTTATTCTTAAGAGATACATGCTGATGTATCCAGGAGTGAACTGTCATGACGTCTGTAACTCATTCTTAAATAGTTCAGCATCTATCTATATCCATCTACCTGTCTATCTTTATCTATCTATCTATCTATCTATCTATCTATCTATCTATCTATCTATCTATCTATCTTTACCTATCTAGAGAAATCAACCATAGAAAAATTATAGTAATTGGTGAATTTGGGTATAGGATAAATGTGTGTTAATTGTACTATTCTTGCGATTTTTTATAGGTTTGAAAATGTTTTTCAAATAAAAAGTATGTGTGGAGGGATTAATTTCCTCAAGGAGAAGACTTCTTTGTTCCTTTTGGTCTGAATTGTAGTCCAGACATGTGTCATTATAAGGGTTTTTACTGACACTGCTTTCCATAAGACTCAAAGAGGTGTTGAATTTTGGGACCAATTTTAGTAGAATTATTTTTCTGTGCCCCACCTCACTGTCTGTGACTCTAAATTATAAGTATTTTAGGCTACTTTATGTTATTCAACAGCTCACAGAATATCTGTACTTTTTTTTTTTTCATTTTTTCCTCTGATTTTCATTTTGTATAGATTTTATTGCTGTCTTCTAGTTCACTGATCATACTTTCTTCAGTGTCTAATCTTCTCTTAATCCCATCAAAATATATATTTTTCATCTTATAAGTTAAATTTTTTTATATCTAGAAGATTGAGCTGGGTCTTTCTTATATCTTTCATTTCTTTCTTCATCATGGTTATGAAGTCCTCTAATTTTTGAACCTATGGAGTATGGTTTTGACATCTTTGTGTATTAATTCTATCGTATGTGTCACTTCTGAGTCTGTTTCTATTGATTTTTCTCCTGTTATGGGTAATATTCTTATTTGCAGGAATTTTTTTTTTTTATCAGAAGCCATGCATTGTGAATTGATGGCTGCCAGATTTTCTTTGTATAGAGCTTTAAAATTTGTTACTCTTTGTTCTGGAAATCAGTTAACTTACTTGAGACCAGTTTGAACCTTTCAAGGCTTGCTTTAAAGTTTGCTAGTACATTTCCCTGACAGCTTTTTAGTCTAGGAATCATTTGGCCCCATTCCTGAGGGCTCTACTTATACCCATGTGTAGGGCATCTTTTCTCTCTGGCTGGTGGGAAAACTATTCCAGGCCTTGTATGAACTCTGGCAATTTTTCCACCTGCCCCTTTCCAGTGGTTCTTCTCTCAATCTCAGTAGTTTCCTCACACAAATGGATAGATCAGTGCTTAGGGGAAGGCTCAAGGGAAACCCTCAGCACTTCTCTGAGACTCTTTCTCTCTATGCAGCTCCCCCTCTTTGGTGCGGTGCCCTGAAAATTCTAGTCTTCTGAACTCTAAACTCTGTCTCAACTCAGGGAGACCTCCCGGCACTGTTTAGATTCCCCCTCCCTGTGCTGTGGCCTTGAAATTCTCTTCAGGCAGTAAGCTGAGCAATTGTAGGGCTCACCTCATTTGTTTCCCCTTTCTCAGGGATCACTCCCCTTGCTGTTATTCGTTATCTAAAACTTTTATTCTTATATTTCATCCAGTTTTCTATTTGTTTAAAGTAAGAGAGTAAATTTCGTTCCTATTACTCCGTAATGGCTGGAAGTGGTAGTCTTTAATGATATTATTATTTTAAAATATAATTTATCTTATTTTTTATTTTTTTAAGAGGTAATGGAGATTGAACCCAGGACCTCATACATGGGAAGCTGGCACTCAACCACTGAGTTACATCTGCTCTCCTAATTTTTATTTTATTTTATTTTATTTTTTATTTATTTATTTTATTTATTTATCCCCCTCTTGCTGCTTGTGTTGCTGTGTCCATTCGCTGCGTGTCTTCTCTGTGTCTGCTTATCTCCGCCTTGCTGTGAGGTCTTGCCGCATCAGCCCACGCCGCCGCGCGAGCCGGCCTGCCCTCACAAGGAGGCGCTAGGAAGTGAACCCGAGGCCTCTCATATGGTAAACGGGGGCTCTATCCACTGAGCCACACCCACTTCCCCTAATTTTTATTTTAAATGAGAAAATGCTTATTTAAGAAAATTTGGAAATTACTTAAGCATAAGGAAGCAAAACCAAAATATTCACTGAGCATTAACCAAACATGAAATTTTGTTATATTTATTTCAGGTATTGTGGTATTGTGTTTCCTATGATTAGCTTGCTTTATTTTTTCAACAATATATATCTAAAACAAAATTTCAATACTTCCTTATTTAACATTGTTTTATAATCATTTTCCTATGTTCTTAGCAGCACTTATGAAACCTGGACAATATTCCAACATATAGACATGTACCATAGATTACTCAACCCTTCACTCGGCAGATGGACAGTTAGCTGGGTCCCAGTGTTTGCTATTAATAAATAACAATGCAACAAACAGCTTTGCATAGGTATTTTTGTTGAAATTTTGAATGGTTTCCTAGGCTATATTGGAGTTACTGGGTCAAAGGATGTAAATATTTTAAGGTACTCAATTGTTTTTACCAACCTGTATCAATTAACCTATTTTATTCACCGCTCCATGTACATTTATGAAGTGCTTAATCTGTGCCATCCATGTGCCAGGTCTGATGATGTAAGATGAACAAGACCCTGACCTTGAGTTGGGGAGATGAGTGCCACAAAGCAGTGTAGGCTCTATAGATGTGTGAACAGGATGCAGTGGGCTGCTTAGGTAGAGAAATTTGTCTGCTTTGTGACCTAACCCATAGGTCTGGCACAAAGTAGGCATTTAATAAATAGTTGGATGGATGGAAGGAAAGGAAGGAAAGGAAGGAAGGAAGGAAGGAAGGAAGGAAGGAAGGAAGGAAGGAAGGATTAAAGGAGGGCTTATTCACCCCCAATAGTGACTGGTTCAGAAAAGGTTTCTTAGAGGAACCTGTGTTTTGTAATCAGCATATAGTTTATTCATTCATAGGTTCCCTGAACGAATAGTTTTTGGCAGTACTCCAGGGAGTATGCTAAGTGCTATGGACATCATCACTATTGTTCCTATAGAATTTGCTGCCTGGCAAGGAAGATAGATAATAAACAAGGAATTAAAACAGTGGAGGGCATAGAGAGTAGCATAAGAGTATCTCTTAGGAGCGAGACTCCTAGTCTTGGGATCAATGGAGGCTTCCCATAGGGAGTAACAACAAAGGCATGACTTGAAGGATAAGTGAAAATTAGTTAGAAAAAGGGGCAAAGTGGAAAATTCTTCGAGGCAGAGACAGTCATATCTGTGTGCAAATAAATGCTTTCTACTGTTTGAGGCAGCTTCAAAAAGGTTTATTTGTTTAGATACTTTCACATGCACCTCCCCACACTTCTCCCGGATTCTGGTTTATATTTTTCTTTGCTTTCTAAACCCTTTCTTTTATAAATAGTAAAAAGGTAAACTTCACCCTAGATCCTATCCGTATTCAAATTTAATGGGGCCCAAATCCAAAGAGTTTAGTTGTGTTCCTCTTAAAACCATCTCCTTTGATAAGCAAAGCTGTGTCCTTTTTACGGTTTGAGGAAACTGAGCCATGATGCCCAGGTGGGACATTGAAGGACCCATCAGCCCCATCTGGCAGGTCCCTCCACCGTGGCCGTCCCGACATCTTGATTAATCCAGGGTGCTCATGGGGAGGACCACACAAAGACACATGGGATGCATGGGTAGGATTTGTGTATGTTTATGTGTGTGTGTATGTTTATATGTATATATGTATATATATATATTTAATTTTTTAGCTGTATATTTCTGGTCTTAAGCGATGACTTGTGAACTGATGCTGTGTGCCGTGGCATGGAGTAACGCCCAACACAACATCGTTGTTTAAAATAATGTCTTTATTAAACTGCCATTGAAAGGGAATGACGTGTTCGGTGGGAACATATTTCCATAAAATTGAAGTTTACCCCTATTTGTAAGCACAAATACTTTTTAAAAGTGTAAATGTTAGGGAACATAAATCATTCTAAAAGAAATAACACACATTTTGCTTCGCTTTCTTAAACAGTGTTTCCAAGCACCATTTAACCTGATTACTCAGCCTATGAACATTGACTATTTTCTCTCATTTATTGGTCATCCTTAATTGTCTGCTATGTGGCTGGCCCTATGCTAGGAATTGGGGATAAAGAAAACAAAATCTTTAATATACAAACATTTTTATCTTTAATAAAGAAAAAATATACCTATACAACTAGGTTAAATAGGTCTGATAAATATGCTAAGTGTCATAGGAATTCACCTGAGAGACTGTTCTTCTTGAGTCCAGGAGGGCATCACAGATAAGGTATCACTTGAACTGGACCTTGTCGGTGGTGGCTGGGGATAGCATGCTGGGGCATGAGGTGTTTCTCAGGTTGAGGGGAGGAGGAGGAGTAGCTTCCCAACCACGGAATAGCAGGAGCAAGAGCACAGAGTGCATGTAGAGGATGTTGAGGGAGCAGGGGTGCAAGCAGTATGTTGGGGAGTGGCCTAAATGAGCCTGGAAGGGCAAATTGGGGCCAGATCAGGAAGGGCCTTGGGTGCCATGCCAAAGAAGGGCGTCTGAGATTTCTGACAAGGGGAGTGGCACGATTCACAATGATTTTTACACAGATTACTCAGGTGGCAGCCTGAAAATGAGGCATGGGATGGTTGGAAGAGAGTGGAAACAGAGAAGCCAGTTAGGCATCTGTTCATCATCACAGAAGGGACAGGCTGGGGGCTGAATCAGGCTAGTGGAGAGAAGAGGAAGAGCTCGGTTTGAAGAAATCGCTAAGAAGTAGCTTCAGAAAAGGCAATAAAGTATGGGGTGAGAGTGCAGGCCTTCAGACAGACCTGAGCTAGAACCAAGCTGAAGGGCCCTGGGCAAACCACCTCACTTCTCTGTGCTTCTATTTCTGTGCCTGTAAAACCGTGTTAATCACACCTCATGGGACGACTGGCAAGATGGACTGATGTAAAGCCTCTAGCAGAGCTGGCAATTTGCAATTTAGAGTTCTCTTCCTTGTACTAATTGTCCCAAAGCATCCCAGGATCCATTTTAACAGATTTGGTGGTCTACCTGGGCCTTCTTTCTTTATTAGCTATGCCTTTCTGCCACCATTTGATCGTCGTTTCTTCCAACAAATATGTACTGTGTGCCAGGCAATGCCACCCTGCTTGCCCTGAGCCAGTTCCACCTCTATACCTATCTGGCTGCTTCCACTCTGCCTGGGCTTGAAGATAAGAGAGCTAAGTGTGTACTTAGTGTGCAAGAAGTGAGCGTGGACCACCCTGAGTGAGGTCCCCATGGCCTGCGCCATCCTGGAGAGGCTGAGGCATTGTTCCCGCCTTTTACACTGCTGCCCTCAGACTGAGCCCTTGCCCTCAGACTGCAGGGTTTTCATGTCTCCCAAATGACCAAACTCACAGGAGGACCCCTGTGGATGTGGGACGGTGGGACTAGAGCTGGGAGCACCCCTGAACACAGAAAGCACTCTGGGTTTCACAGCAGCACTACCCTAAGAAAAAGAATTTCCTGCCAGCAGAGGGTTTTGGGAATGAGTTTGTTACCCAACGAGTTGTGGAATCCACTCCTGAAGATTCCTGGGGCAGGGCACTTTCTTTTTCCCAGGCTGGGCTGTACACTTGGCTGCTCCTCCTAACGTAGGGAGATCTTCTGCAGAAGGGAGATGACCCACCTAAGCTACCTGCCCCCCACAGACCCTGTGATTCCATGACATCTTCTGCCTTTGTGGAGAGAGGGCAGCCCAAAACTCCACAACGATACCTCTCCTAAAGGCAAAAGAAGCCCGGGAGATGTTTCTGGCGAAGTCCTTGGGGCGAATGGTGCTCCTGATAGAGAACATCTGTCCTAGGAGGCACAGTTGGGAAAGAATGAAGGATGTCCTGGGAGCCTGACTGGCTCACACGGCAAAGGCCCGGAGGCGTTTGGTAAAGTAGCCGGGGAGGCTGTGATGCGTAAACACGGCGTGAGTGTGCATCTCAGGAGTGACTGCGTCTGCTGAGGTGAACCAACGGGCCCCCTTTCTCCTCAGTCACGAGACGGGAAAGGATCTTTGTAATATATGGGTGCTTATTTGTGTGATTTGATGGGTAAATAGATGTATGTTTTTTGCCCTGAGGGATGAATGAGTACCCATGGATAGCATCTTTTTCTTCTATAGGTGCTATGTACAAAACCCACTATTTGCATAACTTCCTCCTATCACATGTGCTAATGTCCTGAAATCAGTTTTTCTATGGAATGGTTTCCCAAAGGTGCTGCTAACAACACAGAAGCACATAGCCCTCTTTCGGCTATGTGGAGATGGAGGAGGTAAGTAATAGACCCCCAGTCTCTAAAAAGAAAAAGGAGGAAACGTTGGGACACTATATGCCAATCAATCTGACTGACAAACTTGATAGACGCCTCTAAATTAGGAAACAAGTCGAAGATAAGAGCCAAAACTCTCAAGTGGAAGAGGTCACGATTTTGACAAAGAACTTAAATGGCCATTTATCAGAAATTCTGTCCTGACCTCACCAGTTCAGAAGATCCAAGGCTGTTAGGGTAGAGCAGCCTGAAAGGAGAATAGAGGAACAATGTGGGGAAGCAGCTGGAAAAGGTCCTTCTTACCTCCCGGGACCTCCTGAGGTAAGAGATGGAAACAATCTCCAGGGGAAGTGGGCTATCTCCCTTAAGCTCCTGTGACCATTCTGTTTTGATCCAGATCCAGGTCAATGGGTGGAGAAAGAATCTTTGAAAGGTTGACTACAAGGTAGGGAGGACTACTTAGGATATTGAAAAATACATATGGCTGCCTATATGTGCCCAGCAGTGTGTGTGTGTGTGTGTGTGTGTGTGTGTGTTCCCTCTAGCTGTCTCAAGACAACTAGATTATACTGAAATCTTTCAAGAATTGGTTCAAATGAAATCTCTCCTTCTTCTCTGAGGCCTTTTCTGATTCCCTTCCCTGGAGCCCACACCAGGTGGCATATATCTTTGTGTGCCACCTTATCCTATATATTCACACAACTTTTACCCCACCTATACCCCTGACTCCTTGTTTCAATGTGGTCAGAGATTGTGTCAGAGTTATTTTTGTAACCAAGTATCTAACTCTGGCCCTGAAACATCATAAAGAATGCAAATTGAATAAATTAATTTATGTCTATATGTATCTTTTCCCTTCTATTTATGCATTCATGGAAAATTATATCATATGCTAGAGACGAAAGGATACAGAAAATGTGTGTGAGATATGTGTGTGGATATTTCTTATCACATGCTTAAAAAATTTAGATACAAAGACATATACTTTAAATTAGTTTTTCTCAAGACTGGCTACATAGATCTCCAACTTTGCACTGGTCTGGTGGGTTTAAAATGTGCCCACAAATTCTGTGATACTCCTCCAGTCCAGGGGAGTGTAATTCTCCTCCCCTTGAGTGTGGGCTGGACATAGTTGCTAGCTTCTTATGAACAGAATAAGGTGGACGCAATGGTGTGTTACTTCCAGGACTAGATCAAAAAAGGCAATATTTTCTTTGCTTACTTTCACTTGGATTGCTTGCTCTGGGGAATGTTAGCTGCCATGTTGTAAGGACACTCCAGCAGTTCTATGGAGATATTCCTCTTGCAGGAAACTGAGGCCTCCCAACAACAGCTATATGAATGAGCCATCTTGAAAGCAGATCCTCCAGCCCCAGTCAAGTTTTCAGATGAGGCAGCCCCTGCTGACATTCTGACTGCATGAAAGACTCCGAGCCAGAACCTTCCAACTATGCTGCACTTGTATTCTTGATTCACAGAAACAGTAACATAATAAATACCTGTTTTTCAGGTTACTACATTTTGGGGTAATTTGTTACACAGCAAAGTATACCTAATACAGTTGGCATGATACCAGTGTTTCCATCTTCCAAACCCAAAACAGAACTACATGACTGCAGAACAAGTAACTGACCTTGGAGCACATGCTCAATGCACATGCTTCACTTCAGCACCTCTGCCAAAACTTTCTGGATTCCTTTCTTGACCAAAGAAAGGACCTCTCCAAGATCCACACCGAAAATCATAAGTGTAACTTAGTCATCAGAATGTAGGTGGTTGGTCCAAGGGAACACACACAGAATTTCAAGGAAGTTCTCAATGTTAGACTTCAGAGAGTTGTGAGTGAAGGGGGAAAGTTGGAAATAGTCTCAGTCTCATTCATTATTTTTCTTGCACGATATGCAAGTGTGGGGCCTTCATGGGACTGCTCCTTGGCTGATAAAAAGTGTTCTATGTGATTTCCTTCCCCACAATATCCTCTTTTCTCTCTTCTCTATAACTGTCCCAGTCTGTCCTCTCACTCCCAAAGTCTTTGTTTCCCTTTTATTCCTGGGCTATGGGCCCTCCCACAGCCTCTTCTTGTCTTGGAAACCTTCAAGCTTTCGGTATAGGAGGATGTAAGTCTCAGCTACTTTTCTCCCTCCCCATTTTAGGGTATAAAGACTTACCAGCCCTAGGGATAGAAGAAGTCAGAAAGGACACAAGTCATTTTATTTAAGTTTTTCCTTTATTTTTAAAGAAGCCTTAGATTATATAAATGTTACATCGAAAATATAGGGGATTACCTATACACCCTTCTTCTCCCACGCTTCTCCCCATACAAGTCATTTTAAAATCCAGGTAGAAGGCTGTTGTCAGTTTTCTGATTTTCTTTTTAAATTTCCAAGCAAAGTAGTCAGATATCTTGCATGAATAGCTTTTAGAACTTATTATATTTTTTAAAAATTTGTCTTTCTCCTTCCTGAATTTAAATTCTACTACCCAGCTATTTTCTGCAGATCCAGCCCTTGGAGAGGCCACGCCCATCCTAAGCTTGTGCCGTCCCAATTCTTGTTTTGTTTCCTTCCATGCAGAAGGGAGGGAGAAGAACAATTCAGCTTCACTTCACTTTCCTCTCTGTGTTTGGTACCTTTTTCTTATTGTGTTCTATAGTTAGGTTTTGTTAAACTATGCCAGACTGGCCTTGGTGGGTTCACACACATCTCCAAGGTGGTCGATAACAATTACTCTCCCATCTCCTGAAAAGGAGTTTCAATCATCACAAGGGGCATGAGAATGAGCACAGGACATGAACTCCGCACGGGGCTGCTGCAAATGAGAGGGTAAGTTTAAGGGACCCAGCGTGAGCCCCAATAGAGACCCCAGAAAACCACAGCCCTCAAGTTTGCAGCCCAGAACCTGAAGGCTTGCCATGCCCTGAAAAGGCCCCATTTTGCTCATTCTACTCAAGAATGTAAACTCCACATTATTGGACAAATTCTTAAAATTCCAAGCTTCTGCTTGAAATGGAACTGCTCAAAGGCCCCAGAAGCAGAAGAGGCAGAGAAAGCAACAGAGTGGTCTGGGAGAGCTTCCTGCTGGGAAAGCCTCCAAGTGGAGCTCCAGCCACTGCTGAGGCAACATCTAGCTTCCGGTTTGGGCTGCTCTTAAAGCCCCCTCAGCTCTCTGGGGCTCATCTTGGTCTCAGTCTCCTGCCCTGAATTTTGGACCCTAGGCCTTGGATCCTTTGTCTTCTCTAGACTTCTAGTCTCCCACACTATGACCTGGTTTCCTTGAACTTCCACGGACAGGGTCCCTACCTCCTGTCTGAACTCAGCAAACTATACTGAACCCATCTTAGGCTTGAAGAACCCCACTTGAAGAAGGGGTTCTGGACTTATGTAAGACACACCTCAGAGGGATATTTTGAAGCTAAAAATGGGTTAACGGCAAGTTCTTATTGGTGGAGGCAGAGGTGGAAGGGCTTGTTAGTGTGCTAGAAGAAGCAGTTGTTAAGACTGAGTAAAACAGTAACTGGCCACTAAACTTCAGAGAATAGAACCGTGGGCTCTCTCGGTTCATTACCTCTAAACCTGTGGCATAGACATAAAGTCCACCTCCAGGCTTGGACTTCAGGAGACTGAAGGTCCCGGAAAGCCCAGCTCTAATGCACCAACACAGATCTGTGTCTATAGCTCACTAGTAGTCATTAAAAATGTTTCTGCTTATTCAGCAAGGCACATTTACTGGGGCTTAGGAGAACCCATAAAACATTGCACTCTATTCAAAGTCTCCTTCAGATAAACCCTCTAAAGCTTTGAAGTATCCACTTGTCAAGGATTCTTCATTACCCATATCCCCTTGGCAAAGCACCTGTGTGTGTGTTTGTATATGTGTAAGCACACTATTTTTTTAAGGGTCTTGATAGATCTAAAGATCAACACATACTACAGAGGTGGACAGAAAATACGTTTATTGTTGAATTGATCAATACAGGACATGCAGACATCACTTTTGAGGTTTCATCATTTGCCAAGAACATGGCATGGTGGAAAGGGCACTGGGCTGGGATTTGGGAGCTCTGGCTTCTAATGGTTGCTCTGCCACCAACCTAGTCCTGTGACTTTGGGCAGGTCACTTGCATTTCCAGGGGTTAGATTCCACACATATAAAATTAAGCGGTTAGATTGCTGCGCTCTAAGTGTCCCTTCAGCTCTAACTTACTCAGGTTTTGGCTGAAGGTTCAATCAAATGCAGTGCTTCCCTAACTCTCAGCAGCACCTGTGGAGTGCATTTTGGAGATGATGAAGCATTAAGGTAGAAGATAACAGTAGAATGACACCAGGCTTCTTTTTTCAATCAACATGATCCATGGAACATTAACTGGTTTTGTTTTCTTTTTGGAGTGTATGTGTGTGTGTGTGCATGTGTTCCTGAGCTAATAAGTTGATGAACATGAACTCAGAAGACTTTTTCTTTTGAAATGAGAGTGTCTTAGTGGTTTCCAAACTTTTTATAAGCAGCAGAATCCTTTCTTCAATGAAATTGTATGCAGACTCAACATATACAAAAGACAAAAGTAGAGCTTTGGCTGTGAGAACCCAGAGCCTCATCTGTTTCTCTGCCCTCTTCATCTTCCCACCTGCCTCCCACTTTGACTTCCTAATCTCCCATAGAACCCAGAGCTTCTGGCACCCAGATGACTATTTTATAGCAGGGGTTCTTAGCAAGGGGTCTGTGAGCTTGAACTGAAATTCAAAAAAACAATATTCCTGTGGGGACGTGTTGGTAGGGGTGTGATATATTTATTAAATAATCCACAGCATAGTGTGGACTTAGTAAGGGGTCCATGGTTTTCACCTGACTGGCAAAGGGGTCCGTGGAACAAAAAAGGCTAAGAACCCCTGATTTTACAGGGAAACAGGTTCAGAGAGGCAGTGACTTGTACAGGATCATACACCCAACTGATGGAAAAGCTGGAGCTTTTCAATGCCTGCTCAAGGACCTTTTGAACACAGCATGTTATAATTTTTAAAATCATCATTATCAGAGACTCTCTGAGGACAGTGGATGCTTATTCAAAGTTAACAACAGTAAAAACAGCACCTGTGTTAAGATTCAGGAAACTATGAGCACATTATCCTCTGGCTGAGTTCATGGATTACTCTTTTGTGAAGACAAATGTGGCCTTACTCCTTAAATGTTTTTAAGACTGACTTATTGAAAAAGTCTTGCTTGAAAGTTTATTTCATATATAACTAAGGAAAAAAAATGGTTCAGCAAGAGGCAAAAGGAAAACGGTTCCCTCTCCCATTTGGGAATATGTCCATGGCGGCACATTGGCAGCATAGCTCACAAAATATGCACAGAAGTATTAGGGTTAAAGATGGCCCTGGTGCACTGAACATTTCTGGGAAAATCTGCAGTGCTAGTTATGATTGTATAGCTCCAGGGTCCAACTCAAGATTGCAAAATATTTCCCCTTTTGGACTTCAACTCAATAATAATTCAACCGTGTGACAAATCAGTAGGAAATGGACCTTGAGCAAAAGTGATAGGTATCTTTAGTTTGGCCAGAGTTGCCCAGGAGGCATAGTGGCAGGCAAAGTCATCATATCTTACGGCATTCCTTGCCCATGAAAGAAACATTTCCATTGTACAACCCAAGCATATTTAATACAAAATCTTGTTCCCACTTTTCCTCTAAGCAATATTTGGCAGTTTTCATAAGTTCCTAATGATTTGTTCTGGTCACAAATAAACCTTCCCTGTCTACCTTATAGGCATGCTGAATCACAAACTATCAGAGCTGGAATTGGCCTCAGAGATCAGCGTATCCAATCCTGGCATTTCATACCAGAGGAGTTGGAGGTAGTGAGAGGGAAGGTGACTCATCCAAGGTCATGCAGCAAGTGAAAAACAGAACTAGGGCATGAATTGAACTGTTGTTCTGATATATCAACTTCCTTTCCACTTCTCTGTGGTACTTTTAAATCAGCCACAATACAATGAGATGAGGTGTTTTCTTTATGGTTCACTGGCATGGTATTTGCAGTCAGATTATTTGAGTCCCTACCGTGTGCTAAGGAACCCCCTCAATAGTCTTCCAGTCTGGAGGGAAAGAAAGATATTGAACAAATAATACTAAATAATTAAGTATGTAATTGTAAGACAGCAAACTTCTAAGGAGAAGAATCAGCTGCTATAGGACCATTATTTTACTGATATGGGCTGCTTTTATCCAAAGTCCACTCTGATTGGTTGATCCTGTGACTTAGCAGTTAAATATATTGATTTTTACCCTTGGTTATTTACCAAAGGTTGTTTGCATAATGTGTGGATTATTTAAGTGATTTGATTCAACTCCTCTGTTTCCTCTACTTGATGGTCTCTCGGCTTTCCCAGGAAAACAGGTACTGCAAAAGAATTAATATTCCTTTAAATCATCTTATTCTTTTATATAACTGCTTTGACAAAGAGAGTAGTGAAGTGGACATTTGAATCATCTGTAAGTTCCATGTATTTGTGGTCTCCTTAGGTATGGTGGTTTGAAGCTGGATGCACCCCCCAGAAAAATGTTCTTAAACCGAATCCATTTCTGTGGTTGTGGACCCATTGTAAGTAGGACCTCTTGATGAGGCTACTTCAGTTAAGGTGTGGCCCACCTCAATCAGGATGGGTCTTACTCCTCTTACTGGAGTCCTTTATAGGCAGAATGAAATTCAGACAAAGAGAGCAAGCTAGAAGGAGCAGCCAGAAACTGAATAGCAACAGAACCTGGAAAAGAAGGGAGCCACCAGGAGATGCCACCATGTGCCTTGCCATGTGATAAGCCAAGGACCAAGGATTGTCAATAGCCAGCCCCTGAATGCCAGTCACTGGGTAGAAAGCATCGCCTTGTTACCTTGAGTTGGCCTGTTTCTAACCTCAAAACCGTGAGAGAATAAATTCCCATTACTTAACCTGACTCATCTCATGGTATTAGCCTGAGTAGCCCAGGAAACTAAAACACCAGGGCAGGGAATGTTGAATATTAGAACTCTGATATCACAGTTAGATAGTTCTAAGTTTCTATTGAAACAAAAGCAGTGACTTCAAATATGAGCAAAAACCTGTTTTTAATATTAACACTTCCCCTCTCCAACTTTCTCTTTTTCCGCCATAACATTTTAGCATGATATTCTTATTTGTAAAACTGCTCCTGCAAATGCTTTTTTTCTGCAGAATAGGAAGTCCTATCATGAATTTTTCTGGAAAGTGAGCTATCATGTCCCAATTCCTGGTAATTCCAGGAATGCATAAAGAAGAAACAGTTAAAGGAAATCCCTACACATTGGGCTTCACATGGAAGAGTTCATCACAGCAAATTTTTCTAAATCAAGAAGGTTTGGATTTGTATCTAGATCAGCACCAGAAGGTCTCATGTGTCTCTTTTCACTGTCCACCCAGGGCAGTTACTCTTCCTCTTTCTTCTCCATCCTGTTCATCAGGTTTCCCTGAATCCCTTCCTTTTCTTTCCCCTAGTCCCCAAGTTTATTCAGATTGTTCTCTTCTTCCCTGATGACTCCCTCCTGGCCTTTCCTGGCTTTCTCTAAGCCCTGCATCTTCATGGGTGGCCCCATTGCCTTTCTCTTCCCCTTGCCAGCCTTCTCCTCCCCATCTCCCACCAGCCTTACCCCGCCCAAAATCATAAGAGCCATAGCTGGAAGTATGCAGTAGAAGGGAGATAGAGTATAGCTTCCTCTCCCAGCATTTCCTTCCTCTGGCCCAAGAAGTGTCTGAGGGAGAGAGTGCTGAGCTCGCCTGGCAAAGACCAAGTGTCCACAGCAAGTTGGCTTTGAGTCAGCATTCAGCTGTGATCAGTGCTTTCTCTCAGTTGAGAAATTGGGCCAAGTTTGGCCAATGTCCCATTCAAAGTCCAGTTCTGGAATAGAGGTCTATTCCTCATCTCCGTCTACTTTCCCCAGAGAGCCCAGGAGGCCAGAAGAGCTGTTCCCACAACAGGCCCCCATCGAGGTGGTTTGGCATCATTTTTCCTCTCCAGGAAAAGAACTACAGTTCCACTTTTTTTTACGCAAATCCAATATAGATTTAGAATTAGAGAATAGCCTCTCCTTTTACCATAGGAGTGTTTTAAATAGAACACGCCTATGTTATGTTTAAAATATGATTTGATTTACAAATATTTCTAAGCTACTTTCAGGGCTATATCCATTATGTAAAATAAGGCACACTTGAACAAGCAAGTCATTGTCTGGCCTGGAAGAAGACGGAACCCACTTTGCCTGATCACCTTGCTCTCATCCTGACCTTCTACCTTTACTGATTCCATCTCTTCCTGCTTCTTTTCCTGTTGTTCCCACATGTCTAAGGTGTGGCTACAAAATTTAATAAGCATACTGGAATGTAGCAAAGTAGGCATTTGATATATATTATGAAAATAACCTGACTTGAATTATACATCCAAATTATTATTGTCCTCTAAAGTAGTCATTTTAAAAATTTATTGCAAAGATGCTGCTATTACTTAAAACCCCATCTTGGGGATTTAGCTCTGAATTACTTTGGAATTACATCCAGATCCAGTTGGTGAGTCAGACAAAAAATTATCAAGTCACAGAGGGGGCTTAAAAATCATCTGTTGCACCCCCCCACCCCCACCCCCATTTTATAAATGAAGAAACAAAGTCCCCAGAGAGTTTGTGAATTTTTTTTCTCCTACATCAAGAAGTTGTTACTTCGTTTTTTTGTTGCATGAACCAGAAACTGACAGCAATGTTCATCCATTAATAGACTCAAATGTCTTTCTTCAGCCTGCAGACATAATCATATAATCACCACCGTTTATTAAACATGTACTATAGGCCAACACCTGTGCCAGTCACTCATCACAACAACAACAAAATCATACACTAGAGATATTAGAATTCCCCATTTAAGAGGAGGAAAATGAAGCTTGGAAATTAAAAGTGACTTGATGAAAACCACATAGTTAAGAGATGGCCCGGGTGGAACTTGGACCCAGGTCTCTCTGCTTCCCAAGCCTGTCTGTGCACTTTTCACAACTTTATGGTGCACTAAACAAGCCAAGAAGCTGTTTGTTTTCAGAATGTTAGGAATTGTCATTGCTGTAAAAACTAAAAGAGCTTGCAACTGCAAACAAAACATTTCCCATGAATCACTCATGTACACACACTTGCACACATAACCTGGTTTACAAGAGGTCATAGAATGCTGGAGCTAGATGAGAAATTTAAGACAGTCCAGTCCCAAATGCTTATTTTCTAAATAAAGAAACATGTAGAGAGATTAAGAAATTTTCCCAAAGCCCATTCGTAGTAAGTGTGTAGCCAGGACTCAAGGTAACACCTTCTACTTTATGGTGGTGCCTTCTCCACCTGCCATCTTGTCTGATTCAAGACCATGCCCTTGTGCTCCAGGGCTAAAATGTGGAGGTGTCAAGACTTCAGGACATCACTTCAACCCAGGTACATCAGTTCCTTCTTAATAAATCATTCTCATTCAGTGGAGAAAGTTTATATAAGACAACTCCCTTCAATGCCCAAACATTGCCTAAAGCTGGCCATTTTTTACATCTAGATCTTCCCATTGACATACTTGGAGCAGAGAGGACTCACTCTCAGTAACTATCATTCCAGAAAACTCTAACAAAAGACACTTAAAAAGAAAATCATATGAAAGAAAACAGAAGGAGAAGAATACAAAGAGTCCTGAAATACCACCTGTCTAGTCACCTTCTTTTACGGATCAGGGCACTGAGGCAGGGAGCAGTTTGTTGGCTTACTCAAGTTCAAGTTAGTAAAGGTCAGATCCAAATCTTGATGATAACCCTCCTGACTCACACTCTCTGCTTTCTGCAACGCGATTACCTTACCTCTCGTGCCTCACAGATCTGAGTAAAAGGCACAACCTGAATTCCTTCTGGCCGCTATTAAAAATCAAGTCCACCCTATAATTGCCATCCCCACATCAGAGCTTTGGGTAAGATTTTACATTTTTTGGGTGGGGTGTGAGCCCAGCAGAAGCAGGCCTAACATTGCCATTATTTACAGCATTGTTTACTGTCACAAACTCACATTATTTAAGAAGATTATTTTGGTGGCTTGGAGAGAGATCAAATTTCACCTACTGAGATTTGCTGTGGGATTTCTCTTCTGCAAGCTTGAATCAATAATCTGCCAGTTAATTTGCTGTTTGTCAAGTCTTGGCTTTGTGTGTAGCCTAAGCAAGCCACCATGAGAAACAATAAAGATATTGGACCTTGGGTGACTTCAAGGGGCATAGAGAGACTTGTTCCTGTTATATGGTCTTCTCTTCACCGTGCCCATCAACTAGCATAGGATACGTGGATGGTTCACACTAAATATTCACTGAAAGAATAAATGGATGAATTTGACCTATGAGATAAAACAGGTAGAATAGAAACATAAGGCATTTCAAGTCTTTGCTGTGAATATTTTATTGATAAGTGCTACTGGAGGCCAAAATAAATAAGTGGGCAAAAGGTTTATTGAAAGTGTAGGATTAAACTGGGCCCAGGAAAATGGTTCAAATTTGGTCAATATTAGAAGCTAAGGTGGCTGTATTCCAGGAAGAGAAAAATAATGGGAGCAAATGAAGATAAACTAACAAAGTGGTAGGCAAAGCTTGGATGTCTCCATCTGGCTGTCCTAGACAGCTCCCTCCAAATCTCGTGCCCAAAAATGAGTACTTCATATTTCCTCCCAAACTACTCTCTGCCCCAACTGGCATTGTGATTGTCTAAGCCAGAAACATTGAGGTCATTTCTTTTTCCAATCCAACTGGTCAGTCACTGAGTTGAGATATTTCTGCCTTAGAAATATTTCTCAGTTCTATTTCCTTCTTCCCATGTAGATGTCCATTGCCCCAATTCAAATAAGCATTGCCTATCACATGGCCACAGTCCTCTCATTGGTCTCCAGACTGGGCCTGCCCAAATCATCTCCAGACAACAATTTGTTTGTTTAGACCTTTTCTCACTCCAAAAATGTTATTAAAATTATTATACCATAAGAGGTAGATAATTGTAGAAATATATATATATACACATACACACACAGAGAGACAGAGATATGTATATGTGTGTGTGTGTATATATATGTATATGGATATGGATAAGGATAGAATAAGACAGGTCAGATAAATATTTAGAACACAAATGTGTGCTGTAAAGTCCTACATGGTGGCTAAAAGGAATCTCTTCATTTCTACCTAGTGGCCAATAAGTAGAAGAAAATACTGTTACCTGGTTTGCATCATCCATAGATTTTTTTTTTTTTTTTAATCATGCTTTCTGTTAAGGAAAAGCAAAACATTTCTTAGCAATAAGATATGAAGAATATTTCTCTTGGGCCCTCTTAAAGGAGATGTCCTTAGAGCAAATTTCATATAAAAATGCTCTGCCTTAATGCAAGCTAAGGTCATAACACTGAAATATATTTCAAAATACAATCAGAAATTCAGACTAAGTCTGCACTCTCCATGGTCTTCTTGACCCTGGGATGGGGGGTGGTCTAGATTATTTGGAGGATTCTATGAGTGGCAAATGCTTCAGGAATTTTTTTTTTTTTTTAATATTATTACAATAGTCTTTTTTTTTAAGATTTATTTATTTATTTATCCCCCCCTTGCTGCTTGTGTTTGCTGTGTCCATTTGCTGTGTGTTTTTTCTGTGTCTGCTTATCTCCCCTTTGCTGCGAGGTCTTGCTGCATCAGCCCACCGCGCCTCGCGGGCCAGCCTGCCCTCACAAGGAGGCGCCGGGAAGCGAACCCGGGGCCTCCCATATGGTAAACGGGGGCTCTATCGATTGAGCCACACCCGCTTCCCTCAGGAAATATTTTATATTATTTTGTACAATTTAATTCCTGTTAGAAGTTGGGGCTGTTTGTTAAAAGGATCCACATACCTTGTAATCTCAGCTGTCTAACAAATATGGATAGAGAAACAAGATTGGAAGAATGTATTCCAAAAAGGCATTAGCAGTTATAGGCAATGTTTTCCTTAATGTTGACTATGGTTTCAAATATTTTCTAAAGTTCCTACAGTGCACAAGTGTTAGTTTTATAATTTTAAAAAGTAAGAAAATTATTTTTGTTCTAATATGATAGGGGAGAATGATTCATCTAAAACTGATCATGTCCCTTTAGCAACGCCAAGTCCCCTATAGCTCTTCAAACCCACTCTGCTCTTCTGTGCTTCAAGCCTTTATTCATGTTGTGCTTTAGCTCTTGAATACCCCCCTTTCCTCCTCTTCTGAACACACACCTCATTTAGCTAATGCATTCACAATTCAGCTCACTTGTCTCCTCCGGGAAGTCTTCCTCGACCCCTCTTCACTGCACACCCATCACCAGGTTAGTTTCTGTTTCCCTAAGCTCCTCAGCACCATGTTTACCACCTTCACAAGCCCATCCTGTTGAATTTATATTCTCTTAACCTGTCTACCTTCCCTCAAGGGAACTGGAAGCCCCACTCTGGGTCATTCATCTTTGCTTCCCTAATGGCTAGCGCATTGTCCATGGTGGGCATTCTGTGAGTTTTGTAAAATGCAATGCTTAAATTATCCTGCCACAAGTACTGTGGAATGTCACAGAGGTTTCCCATAATCTTTCGCACACAGTTGATTATAAAAAGATCAAAGGTACCCTTCTCCTAGGTTCTTCCCAAGGCAGCCTTTGTCACATCCTGTACAAAGACAGACGGTGTCTGACAGATGATTGAAATCTTTTGTGTGAGACTCGTGGTCGTGTGAGGGGTCTCCTCCCTGTCCTATTGCGACCCTCTTGTGTCTGAGAAGCTGTACATGGATGCACGGACTCTGGAAGCTAGTCCAACTCCTTCACTTGACTGGTGACACGCCTAGTGCCCCGAATATGTAAGTGACTCATCCTGGGTCCCAGAGCTGGAACCGGTCTTTTGTGCCCACATCAGGGCTAGATAGGCAGTTCTAAAAGACTTTAAATATCACCTCTCCCCTTATTAGCACCAAATTTCATTGTCTTCACTGAAGCACCAATTTCCCTCTGCTTTGTGCTCTTTAGAGTCCATTCCCTCTTCTGCCTAGGCCCACAGCTAGACTATATTACCCAGCCTCCCTTGCAGTTAAGTGTGGTCATGTGACTGAGTTCTGGCCAATGAAGTGGGAGTAGAAGTGAGGAGCATCACTTCCAGGCCTGCCCATAAAAAACTTCCATGAATGACTCAGCATTATCGCTCTGCCTCCATCTTCCAGCTAGCTGTCAACATCCAGGGTGACATATTAAACACAATACAGCCTCTAGCACCATGGGTCCCTGAGTGACTGTGAGGACCAAAGCAGTCCTACTCTCATAGCCAATTGTGTCTGGACAAGAAATAAACTTTTCTTGTACTAAGCCTCAGAAACTCAAGATTTGTTAACAGTACTTACAGTTACTTAACTTTTATACCAGGCCACACATTTTCCAGGCTCTTGGCAGTAGAGGACACACAGTATGCGGTGTTTAATTTGATCTCTTTTGAAAAGTGATCCTTATGTAGGGTTACAGTTTCTCCAAGGAAGAAGGATTGGTAAAACCTCCTCATTGATACTTTTATTACACGAACCTAGAAAAAAGTTCATTATTATTTGCTAGGCATACACATACTCATGGCTGCAGAGATGCTTTCTTTCATTCTAGGACTAGAGTTGGCAAATAGTTTTTAAAAGGCCAGATAATAGATAGTTTAGGCTTTGGGGGCCACATGCACACTCTGTCACCTATTCTTCTTTGTTTAGTTGGTTTTATTTAACAACCCTTTACAAATGTAAAAACCATTCTTAGCTCATATGCCTTATAAAAATAGGCCACAGGCCAGATTTGGCCCACGGGTCATGATTTGCTGATCCCTGTTCCATGAGAACAAGCAACCTCATACTGCAATGCCATTCTAAGCACTTTCCTAATATATTGTAGATGAAGCTTCTCAAGACCATCTACTCCAATAGCCTGTGGACTCCTGGAGTGTAAGGATTTGGGCTCATCTCTGTTTTCCCAGGGCTGTAACACAAACCTGCAGAGAAAATGCTCATGAGGAATTTTGTTGAAAATGAATGAATACACACAAGTATGTATCCCAGAAGTTCGGGGGTCACAAAGGAGGCTGTTTGGGAAAGCTTAAGGGATCTACTGAACTATTTCGTTCAGCCAGCTCCTCAGAGTGGATGGGAATATGTATATTGAAAGCAGGGAGGATGCAAGGGAGAGAAGAAAGAGAACAGGCTTTGGAATAAAAAAGACCTAAGTGTGAATCCCAGTGCCAGCATTTACTAGACATGGGATGCTGGAACATCTTAGCTGGGTAACTTCCTGAGTCTCCATTTCCCCATCTGATAATGGGGGTGATTTAGTCCACATAACAGCGCCATGTAAAGAAGGTTAAAACAATGTCTGGCATATAATAGGTACTACATAGATAGTAGTGGTGGTGAAGGTATTAATATTGGAGACCCCCACCTCATGATCAAGGAAGTCCCCAAAGACCACCAAAAGGCAGCCTTTGAGCTAGAGTATCACAGTCCTTACTAGGTGTGGACTAGAGTAGTGGTTCTCAACCAGGGGTGATTTTACCCCCAAGGAGACCTTTGGCAATACCTGGAAATATTTTCAGTCGTCACAACTGCGGGTGGGGGTGGCTAGTGCTACTGGCATTTAGTGGGTAGAGACTAAGGATGCTGCCAAACATCCTACAATACATAGGGCTACCCTCCTCCACAAAGAAGGAAGGAAGAAGGGAGGGAGGGAGGGAAGGAGGGAGGGAGTGTGGGTTTTATGACAGACACTTTGAGTCCCACCTATTCATTATTGTCATTGTCCCCTTGCACATTGGTGACCCTTAGTGCAAGTATCTGCAACTTTCTGCCTTGGAACTTTTCTGGCTAAGGGAGTATGCTGGACTTGCACACAGGGCAAGACAGGAGATATCTGGGAGTTGATGCTCCTGGCACAACCCTCAGCCAATGGTGAAGAGGCCTTGGGGGATCAATATACCAACTTCCTTGCCCCTAAGGAGGGAGGGCTCTGACATGTCCTACACCATCTCCCAGATGGCCCCAGTGGGACTGAGTCCAGTTGCCCACAGCAGCAACTCACTCATTATCACCCCTTACTGGTGCTTTCTGGGATCACCTCCCAAATAAATTACGTACATGCCAATCCAGGTCTCAGAGTAGCAGGTTTTGAGGGAATCCAACTGAAGACAAGCCTGTGTGGAGTGATGCACACTTGCCTCATTCCTGGAGTTCAACCAGTGAGCGTGCCTTTGGTAAGATGGTTCCCATGTCATCAAATGGCTTGAAGCATTAGAGGAATCTCTTGACATCCAAGGCCGCTGACATGCTTACCCTACAGGGAAGTCTTTCTGGGGATTGTGGTGTGGATGTGTGGGTCCAGGTGGCCTGTTCCCATCACTTTGCTGGACATTTCACTACAGGGAACAGGTCCAGGCAGGCGCTATCCTATAGACTGGATGGAAGTGATGGAGCATCCCTCTGGTCTTTTCTAATCTGGAATCACAGCATATAATTCAGATATGGCCATCAACAATAGGGCAAGTCTACACTCCCAGATGTCCCCACTGGCAGTCCAAAAACCATTTACTACCAGTTTTGGAACCCACAATATCTTTATGAGTGTGTATGAGTATAATGTGTGGCAGAGGCATATTTATGTATCTAAGGATGGTTTAATTAAGCTGATATTAAAATTAGCTTGAATTCTCGGATCACCCTGGAGATGCAGCTTCTGGAGCAACAGACGATGGGGAAAAGGCAGTCCACGATTAAAATGTCACATGGGATAAATGCCAAAGCAGAGGCTCCACCCTGGGAGAGTTATGAATTGACTGCACCCCTTCTCATCTCCACCCCCTCAATCATTGCTGATGGGCAGAGGGAAACCATTTTCTGCCATCTGGTTTTTGCAAAAGTCAGGCAGTAAACTCCTGGGGACGGGGATCTTATCTTGTGTAGTTCAAGAATGAGCACATGACTGGGTATACTCAAGCAAGCCCTATTAGTACTGAATGTAATAATAAAAATAGCCCAACGTGGATATTTGATAAAGTTCCTGTAGTCAGCCTAGACCGGCCTCATTGTGCCTGAAGGGTCCTAGGCTCTCAGGCTGGCGCTTTATGTTTAAGAGATGAGCACAGTGGTTGATAAGGGGGTAGCGCGAGTGGGAAAGTCACACAGTAGTTCCCAGGATCCTGGAAAAACGGCAGTTAAATCACAATTTTTTTTAAATTTTTTATCCCTTGATGTTTGCTCTTGGCACCGAGTTCTCTTCAAATGAAAACTATGCCAAACATCTTGTATGAACACTTCTACTCGGCAAGTATGCGAACAATCCTTCTGTGGCATGCCAGGAGTAGGGGTGAGGAGAAGGGGAAGGGCCAGATCTTGGAGAAAGCACGCGGGGCCCGACCCCTTCCGCCGCAGGCAGGAGCTGGGGCGCGCAGGGCGCGGGTGGCTGCCCGGCTGCAGCGGCTCCCCGCGGCTCCCTGCCTCCAGGCCCGTGATCTGCAGGGCTGGCAGTCACTGGCGCTCTCTCTCCTGGGAAAAGGGCACAGGCTGTAGGTGAAAGCCGCCCTGTTTGGGGAGCTGGAGCTGAGTCCCCCTCCAGGATGGCCGACAGGAAGGAGGCTCAAGGAGTGGAGTGCGTGTTTGCGCATAAACCTGCAGATGTGTGCGTGACACTGTGGACGTGTGTTCATGGGGGTGTCAGAATGGCCGTGGGATGGACACGGCGGTCTGTGTCTGGAGGAAATCTGCCACATAGGATTTCCTGGGGAAGAGCGTTCCCCAGCTGAGCGAGAAAATCCTTTTCCCAGGCTTTGAGAAGCTGCGGGAGGCAGCGCGCCCCGCAGCCTCCCTGGGACCTGAGGGCTGCCCGCGGGAAGCTCCGCGTGGGGCCAGCACCAGGGCACGGAGAGAAATGCCCTCAAAGGGAAAGCGACCCCCAAGACAAGCCGTCCCAGTTGCCCGGGCTTCTGGGCTCCGACCCTCCGCGCCGACAGCTTTCCGTCCCGGGCTGCGGGGGAAGCGTCCTTCTCAATTCCCAGAGCAAATTGTTCCTAGGAAAGGGCAGAATCTTAGGAGGAAATCACCTCATCCGCGAGTTCCTTTCTACTATTTTTCAGGGCTGCCTTCGGAGCCAATAATCTGTCATTCCTTGAATAAACAAGCACCTTATCATATCACAAACATTTATTTAACCCTTTTCTCCTGCACTTTTACCAGCAGGGGGAAAGAAAGTGCTTAGCAGGGCAGCCGGAGCCCTGTGGCAGAAATGCCAAATTCTCTGGACGTTACACCCAATCTGTAAAGTGTCAGCCGCCCCTTCTCTCTGCCTCCATAAAACGCTGGAGCCAGTCACCCAGACTCAAACCCCGCATTCCCGCCTCCCCTTCTATGTCCTCCCCCTGCCCCTTCTGCATTAATACCCCTCGCCCTGTTGCAGACAGGCCCTTAATTCCATCCAAATGGAGTCTGGACTAATTTGTTAGGTTCTTTAGGGGACGGATGAGGGAAATGGAAGGGGGCAGAGGGACAGGCCAGCAGGCAAGGGAGTGTTTACATTCTCCTTTTAATGACAGCCCACTTGACGGACAGAGCTGGTGAGTCCAAGCTTTTTTTTTCTTTTTTTTTTTTTTCTTTAATGTGGGTGTGTGATTTTCAGAAGACATATTTTTTGACTCTGACATCACCAGAGAATGGAATGAGCAAAGTATGTAAATTTCTGGAAACTCTCGCAATGTCCATTTTCTCTCAGTGGATGGATTCTGTTTTTCTTTTCTGGTGCTGCTCCCACACAATGGGGCCAAATCTTGTTCAGGACAAAGAAACATATAAATAGAACATGTGTTTGGTATGCAAGGGAACTCGTGGAGACCAAAGAACGACTGTTTGGAAAGGCGTCTGAGGCTGTTGGAGGGATGGGGTCTTGGCTTGAGGGTTTGACTGACAGAATGTCTGCTTTTCCCCAAGGTTATAAGTCAGAAACTTCAAAATCCCTTCTCATTCTGGGGAAGCACTAAGAAACCCTGGAATGGGTAGAAATTTAAAAACAAGAATTTGAAATATCTATGGGAGAGAGAGAGAGAGAGAATGTGTGTGTAGTGGATATAGAGGAAGCAGAGCCAGTTTCCTTTTTTCTTCAATATGAAAGATGCTAAGTCATAAGCAGTATCTTCTACTCTGCATCATTTCCATGGCTACCATGTAGCAGCTAAAACTTCCACCAAACACATTTTCCTGTGTTCTACATTTGTAATTGTTTTAGCGTCAATCAACCTCTAGCCTCACCCTCTGGTCTTATAAATGCATACTACGGCTCTAGCCAAAGAGACTTTTATCAGCGTTAAGTTTGAACAAACTAATGTGTGTAGGCCTTGAGCAGTTATTTTTGTTTCCAAGTCTGGACATAGAATCACTTGTTCAATTTCCTGCTGGGTTATGTCAAGCGGTTTGAACATGTAAATGTGTGATAAGAAGACTGACTAATTTTGCCGTCACTATTGTCTTAATTTTTTTCTGCTTCCTTTATTCTTTACTCTTTGTCCTTCATCATCATCATTTTACCATTACTGGTACAAACAAGCATGGCCTTATTCATTATATGTTTAGAATATGTTCTTATTTTAAGCTTTTTTTTTTTTTTTAACTCTGCATCCCTAAAGTTTGAGTTGGTTTGGATGTCTGTGCTTTACAATTTGGATTCAAAATAAATATGCCCCACAGACTCCTTAAAATAATGTCCTGGACATCTATTAAACTAATGAAATTAATTTTTAAAACTTAAATCTAAAACAAAACAAAACAAAACAAAAACAAACAAATGAAAAAACAAAAGCAGCAGTAATCCAAACTGCTGCCATCTTAATGATATTCCTTCACCAGCCTCAACCCTGCTTCAGGTGATAGAGCTTCACGATGTCTAAGGTGAAATCCTAAAAGCCACCTGAGCACCAGTTTCCAAAACCTGCTCTGGATGTCATGTGTAGATAAATCCATCACTGTGGGGTTTTCCATTTAGCTGCTCCATCAAAGAAGCAGATCTTTTCAAATAATTGTTAATTCTACAGCCAAATACACAGTCTGGACTGATCAATTCAACGTAAACCCTGGTTTACATCTGGTACCATAAACTCTGGTCCAACATCTGGTACCGTCCTCACACAGAACGTGTAAACCCAGCCTAAGCCAAGTCCAGCCCTGCATCAGCCCAGCTCGGGCTCTCATTTAGGAATAGTCTTTAATGACTCAAAGTCCAAAGCCTGCCCTCTCTTTGCCTGGGAACAGAAATATAATCCATCCATTCTGGGTCTCTGACAGCAAGCCAGGTACGGCTCTGCTCCCTTGTCAGTATTTAGTGGCATGTGGGCCAGGAAGCCTGGACCCCTCTGCCCTCAGTGCCTCGCCATCCACTCCATCCTCCAGCCCCGAGCCCTCCTCTGCTGCTCCTACAACCGCCCCGCTCTCTCAGACGCCCTTCACTTTAGAGACTTTTAAGATAACAAAATGTGAGACAAGATGCAAACTGCTTTGAAAATGATCGTTTCTTCATTTTGTATCCACTGATGATGGATTAGAGGCCCCTCCCCTCTCCTTTCCCCACAGGGAACTTTAAATCCTTTCATCCATGGGGACTGAAGGCAAAGGATCTGGATTTTCTTTCCCAGCCGGCCCCCTTGCCTGTCTGGCTTTTTTCCTCTTTGTTTGGATGCTCATCTTTTGGTTCCTTGCCAATGTACAGATGTAAACTATTGTCTGATTATTAAAAGAAAAACCACACACATGAAACACCCAAGCACACACAGCATCCGCGTCAACAAGCGGAGAACTGTCTGCATATTGTAAAGTATGCATTCCCAAGAAGTTGACAAGAAGTCCTCTGAAAAAAAAAGCAAGAAGGAACTTTTGCTTTCTCCGAGGCTTTATTAAAAACAAATTTAGGCAAAGACAAGCAGGCTAAAAAAGGTACACCTTCTGTGCTCTGAAGACTTTACTCAGCAACCCTCGGTGGGCCTGGGTTGTCTTCACCACCTCCTCTCCATTTAAGTTCACCATCATTTGTCCCCCAAAGACCCTCCCCATATAGTACTCCCAGTCTAGTGGTCCATGATGTCATGTTTGGTCTCCCTGACCCTCAATGAAGTGTGCTTTCCATTCTAGTCCTACTGAGTCAAGTCATACTAGTAACTTACCGGAGAGGAGAGAGCACTGGGTGAAGAGTTGGAAAATCTGATTTCAATCCCATTTCTGCTTACTGGTTGCAAGGCCCTGGACAAGTTTTTGCTCCCTGTTCAGTTTTCTTGTCTGCAAATTAAGGGGGCTGGGTTAGTTACATTCCTTCCATTTTTCCTCAAATATTCGTTTAGTCCCTACTCTTTGCTACACACTAAGGATGAAATAGAAAACAGAACAAATAAGATCCCTGCCCCCATGAAGCTTATGGAACAGTGGGAGATAAAAGAAAGAAAAAAGAAAAGTGTAACCACCCTTGGAGCCCCAATGATCTTTGAATGTGTAATTGATAATAGCCAAATGTGTTGTCCTTCTGATTTATTGCAGATTAAAGTCTTTAGCTAAAGAATGGGCTCTCAGCATGAAATTTCAGGCATAGCTTATATAGGGAGTAAGGGATCAGAAGGTCTTCATGGGTCTGGAAATTTAGGTGGACACCTGCTTCACCTCTTCTGAAGGTTGGACCCTGCCAGAGCTGCCTCTAGGTCCATACCACTCATGGAGAGCCAGATATCAGCAGTGACCATTCCACTCTCCACTTTGACTAGGGGACTTTCAGAAACAGCAGCCCAGTGTGACATAAACTCTGTCTCTAACTCCACCCTTCAGTGGAGCTGTTATTTTTTAGGTTTCCCTTCTCTCTTTTCACATTCATCCACATACTTCCTTCAGTGACTTATTTTTGTCAATAGCACTATATACATGTTGCTCCTTGAACATGGGACTGGCTTGTTTGAACAAACCATCTCACTCAATCCATTTCTACTTGCAACTCTCAAAAGATTCTAGTGTAGGAAGAGCTATGGGACTTCTGCAAATGCTCCCCCAAACACTTGCTATACAAAATGAAAACCAACCCCAAAGAAGCCACGTAAAAGCTGTCAATGAGCGAATGAGTTACCTAGTCTAGAGCTGAGCATATTGTTTCAATATTTCCTTTGCTCCAGCTCACATTCATATGACTGACACTTGATCCTGGAGTTCCAGGTACAGTAAAATGCTTTTACTCAATTTGGGGCCATTTCACTCAGGCATCAGGCATCAAGGTCATGTCCTGAAAAATCACACCTTGCAAGGCTGTTAGTCATTTGTTCAAGTTGCTGAACTCTCAAAATAACACATAATGAACCTGGAGTCTTTCTAGAAGGTGTTGAGCATGAATCATTTATTTCTATCAGGATTTGTGTGTGTGTGTGTGTGTGTGTGTGTGTGTGTGAGAGAGAGAGAGAGAGAGAGAGAGAGAGAAACATTCTTAGTCTCTATTTCAAGCAATATGACAACAAGGACAAAAGCTTTGCCACACAATCCAGGTCAGTGCTCCATTTGTGGGGCACCAAGAAGCACATAAAAGAATGAGATGGAGATTCTGTCCATATTAAACAAGTAACTCCTCCATTCATAAGGCCATTCAACAATCACTTATTGGCTATCTGCATCATTATCTCACACTAATCCTCCCTTGCCCCACCGTGATCCAGACACACTGCTTGATTTGTATGTTGGTTGATTTGTTTTGTTATTTCTGGTCTTCAACTATGTCAAGCTCTTTCTTACCGTATCATACCTCATGTGATAGTCCCTCTGCTACAATATGTATCCTCCCCTACCACCACTGCATTCTTCACCTGGCTGATTCTTGTTTCTTGGTTTAAAGGTCTGTTCTCCAGGGAAGTTGTCTCAGTCTCTTCAGGAGCAGGTGGATTCCGCTGTTTCTTACTCTCATAGCATTATGTACTTTTTCCTTTGATGCTTTTATCACAAGTGTATTTAAATAATTATTCAAAAAAACAAAAAAATAAGAAAATAAAGGAAAAATAAATAAATAAAATAATCATTCATTCAGTTAATTTGCTGAATATCTGTCTTCCCCACAAGATTTTAAACTTCAGGATGGTTCGAGTTCATTCACAGATGCTGTTCCAATGCCACACACAATGCCTCACCAATAGGAGTAATTTTCTCAATAAATGTGTTGATTTGGTAAGTGTCCCTGCCCTCAAATTTCACAATATAGTAATGGAGCCAGCTGAAATAAACAGTATGGAACATTCACAGTCATATAAACATGTATATTGTTTATATAAAGACAAAAAAAGCAACAAATTATTCTGCCATGAATTGGCATGAGGGGAGACTCAACAGAAATGGGAGCATTTGAGCTGGTCTTTGAGATTTGAATAGGAGTTCAGGTGAAAAGATGGAAGAAAGGAATTCTGTACAGAAAATTAAGTACAAAAAAAAAAAAAAAAGAAGAGAGGTATGAAAGTATAGAATTAGATAAGGAGAAAGTACATAGTCAATTGTGTTAGAATAGAACAGCAATGTAGAGTAATACAGGAAATGAGTGGGAAAATGGTGGAAAACTTGTATTTTCTGCTAGAGCCTTTATACGCTAAGCAAAAAGTAATAGAATTTTGAATACATGAAAATTTAAAAACCAGTCTTGTGTTTTAAAATTTCTCTCTGATGACAGAGTGTAAGGTATGGGTATGAAAACTATGTAGGAGGTTATTTCAGCAGTCCAGGCAAGCGATGATGAGGCACTTAACTCAGGCAGAGCTGCTGGAATGGAGAGAAGGGGTAACTACAAGTGAGACGGTGGGAGTGAAACAGGGAGGCGAGGTATTAGAGCAGAAATCGGAGAAAAGGCGAGGAGTGTGCCAAGTATTGGTACTGGGTATCTGACAATGGCATTAACTATAACAAGGAGTATGGGGGGAGGAGGTTTGGGAATCAGGAGCAAGAAGGGGGAGGGGAGCTGATTTGGTTTTGGACAAACTGGGTTTAGTGTGTCTCTCTCATTGTGGTGGAAATGTCAAGAGCGATGTTTCTCAACCTTTTTTTTTTTTTCATTATCCCCCCCTGAATTAGTCTTCCAAAGAGGTGCCAATGCAAGTACCAGAAATCTGTTGGCTTTTATAAAGGGTATTTATTTGGGGGGAAAGCTTACAGTTACAAGGCCCTAAAGAGTCCAACTCAAGGTTGCTTTCTCACCACCGCCAGTTGCCACATGTTGAAGCAAGATGGTTGCTGATCTCTGTGAGGGTTCAGCCTTCCCCTCTGGGCTTCCTCTCTCTCAGCTGCAGGCTGGCATAGGGCTTGTCTCTCAAGGCTTCCTCTCTCTCCTGGCATAGGGCCCGTTTCTTTCCGAGCCTTCTCAGCTAATCTGTTCTCTTCCCAAGGTCAGCTACAAACTATCAGGCAAATGGCTTATCCCTCCCTGGGGCCCGAAGATCAAAAATGACAGAGCTCTCTCTTTTTGCGTGTCTATCTCAAGTGAGTTTCCATTTTATATCAGACCCGTCAAGGGGGTGGGGACTCAACCTGAGTCATGCCCTACTGACCTGTTGAATCAAAGAAAGCCCTCAAAGCAATCTTAACAGGTAATCCAATCAAGGGCCCCTCAAGTGAATCCAATATACTCAAAGGGTAGCATACCCAGAAGAATAGATTGGTTTATAAACATAATAATCTTTTCTCTTTTGGGAATTCATACAATAATCTCAAACTGTCACACCCCCTAAGAAGCCTGTTTAGATTTGATTTTTTCCCCTAATCACAGCCCCCCTCATGAAATTTTAATACCACAGATACCTGTTTATGTACTGTGCTCTATACATAAAAAGAATAAGAACCAATTTTTGTCGCCTTAGGGACAACATCACCCCCATTGAGAAGCATAGTCTAGAGGGAGAGGTTGGTCTGGATTTCCAGATTTGGGAGCATTACGCATGACGAGTGAGCCCACAGGACTAGGTGAGAGTGCCAGGAGAGAGTCCACAGGGGGAGAACGAGAACCAAAGGCAGAGTCTTGGTGGCCCTCAGAATGTTTTGTAAGCAAAATAGAGAAAGAACATCCCAAGGGTAAGGTACCTGCGACCCCACAAAGTGAGGAAAGATCCGGAGAGAGAAGGTGGTGCTGGTGTGGTCAACCACTAGGAAAGAATAGTGGAAAAGAGGTAGTTACATTTTCAAATCAAAGGTCGAAAATGACCCTCTGATGGGCAGGTTCACAGAATGATGGGGCATAATGTGGGTGGAAGAGGAGATGTAACAGCAAATATGTGCATCAGAAGTTTAACCTACTTTCAAAGGTTTTACAGAGAAGAAAAGACAAAGTTCTTGATTTGTGTATGGGGTTACAGATTTGTGTACACACATATGTGTTTGGTTCTTTTGATGGTTTTTGTAGTTTTTTTGAACTTTCTGTTACCAAGTTGACCACTCTCTACCAATGTTAACGGTTCTACTTTCAGGAGTTCCTCTCTCCTCCCCTTGGAAACCTAGAACTGTTTCCTGGAACTCTTTGTACAATTAGTCAGTGAGCTAGAAGGAATCATTGGAAGGGTTCTCCCACGTGTGAGAGGCATCAAAATAACACAAGTGTTTCATGTAGAGTGGGCAAGGATGGCAAGACAGAAACACACACACACACAGCAGGCAGGGGGCAAATGCTATCTCCAGTTCAACACTCAGCAATGATTACTGAGGACTACTGGATACTGGCCAGTGTGCTGCCCCAGACACCTCTTCTCCAAGAAGCCAAGGGCAGGAGATGACTGACTCTTTCCTAGTGTTGCAAAAGAAGCTATGATTATAAACAAAAAATAAACAAGCCAAATAACTTGGATTCTTCTCAGGCAGTGTTAAAATTGGAAACTGATCTCTCCTTTCCAAAAATGAAGAGGAATTTTCCAACAGATAGATACAGTAGGACTTTTGCCACCAGGGGAAGGTCACCCTTTCTGAAGAGTGAGCATTTGCACAGATACCTGTAGTAACAAACAGAAAAGTTAAGAAATACTTTTCCATAATATAATTTATGTAGAAGTCCTTAAATTAACTTGTCAATAAACAATCCATTGTGCAATATGACTTCAAATTTTCTCTATTATCAAATTTTGTTGTCCAAGGTTAAAACAAACAAGCAAAGCATTTCTGGTGTTGTCAAGTATGGGTACCAGTGTTGTGTAGCCACAAAATGACAAGTGCACTGAAAACCCTGGTGCCCATGGAGACAGTCGGTGAGTAGCTTTCTTCACAGAATGGGGCGCGTTCTAGGTTGGGTGAGCCCAAAGCAAGCTGAGAAGTCTCTTCTGGTACTTTGAAGCCCTTTTGCCCATATATCATAGTTATAATTTGTCTAGGTGTGTGATTACTGTAGAAATCAGACCTAAATCCTGCTCTGTGATAACTCTCAGCAAAGTTTAGCATTTTCAGAACGTTGTTGCAGATGGATCATGATTGTGCTTTGATTTTACAGAAACTTGACATTCCTGTCTCTGTTCCCACCTCATTGCCCATCTTTCATCTTTAGCAATACACATTTCCGCTTTTGATTTTAGTTTTTCATAGAAGTGAAGGTTGGAGGTGTGAGTGGGTGAATGGAAAAGAGCCCAAAGAGAACACTTTAAAAGCAGTGAGACAGATTCTTGGATGGAGAACTCACATATATATATCCATTTGGAAGAGGTGATATAGGCCCATGCTAAAACATTCCAAAAGTACCCATGTTTATGCAGTAAAAGTAACTCTCCCCCACCTGTCCTTAGGCCCTGGGTCCCCTCTATACTAAGTTCTTGTTTATGCTTCCACAGGTAGTTATGCAAAGACAAGCAAATATGTATATGTTGTCCACAAATGATAACAGAGTATTCTTACCTTCCAGCACCTTGATTTAATCACCTAGCAATAAATCTTGATGCTTATTCCGTGCTATTATATATATTATATATATGAATATATTATATATATTCATTCTTTTTAACAGCTGCAAAGGACTCCATTGCAAAGATATAGCAATATATTTAATAAGTCCCTTATAGACAGAGATCAAGGTTTGTTTTTAAAATGTTATAACGAATAAACTTGAACACTCCATTTCATATATTTGTGAATATATCTTTCCTAGAAGTAAAATTTCTGCATCAAAGGGCTTGTGATTTAAAATTTTGATGTCTAGAACCAAGAAGATTGTACCATGTTACCTTCTCACCAGCAATGTACAAGTGAACTTCTTTCCTTACATTTTTGCTAACACAAGGTACTGTCAAATGTCTTCCTCTTTGCCAATCTGATGTTTGAAAAGTAATATTACATTTTAAATCAGCATTTCTCTTTTTATGAATGGAGTTAAGCATCTTTTCATATGTTTAAGAGCTGTGATGGTTAATTTCACATTCAACTTGGCTAGGTTATGGTGTCCAGTTATTTGGCCAAGCAGGCACTGATATGATTGTTACTGTGAGGGTATTTTGTCGATGGATTTATATAATTAATCAGTTGATTGCATCTACAGTTGATTGTATTTACAATGAACAAAGCAGATTACCCTCAGCATGAGGGGAGTCTCTTCATTCAATAATTTGGAGCTCTTAAAGCCAGAACTGAGGATTTCAGATGTTAAAAAGAAACATTTCTGCCTTTTCTTCAGCCAGCCAGCTTCTCCTAGGAAATATAACTTTAATTTTATCAGAGTTTCCAGCAGGCAGCTTGCCCTACAGAATTCTGATTTTTCAATCCCCATGGTCATTTGAGCCAATCCCTATAATAAATTTATATATATATATATACTGTCAGTTCTGTTTCTATGGAGAACCCTAACACAAAAGCCACTTTAATTTTATTCTTTTGGTGAAGTGTTTTATAGCTTTTGCCCATTTTATATTTGATTATTATTTTCACGTTGATTTATACAAGTTCTTCACACATTAAGGAAAATTTGTCTTTTAGTGATGTGAGCTGCATGTGCTTGTCCTGGTTCATTATTTTTTTATTCATTGTTGATATTATTGTGTAATACACACTTCTTATATTTTTTTGGTGGGGAAGTTTCTCAGTTTTTTGTTACACACAGAACTATCTTTGCTACTTTGACTTTATTTTTAAAATATATTCTATTTTTTTCTTCTAAGACTTTTCCATGTTTTCCCCTATTCTAAATCTTATGTGCATCTAGAATTTAATTGGGGTAATAAGTGAGGTCAGAAATCAAGTGTATGCAACTGGAAAAAGACCTCAAATAAAAGGGGGAAAAGGTAAAGACAAGAGTCAGGAGGTCATCCCAGAGGTGACGGTTATGCACATCTCAGCAGGATCTCATATACTGCCAAAGTAGATACTACTCCAAATAGTGGGGCTCCTGAGGGCTCTGGAGACACCCAGGTCCTATGTTCAGGGCAGATACCTCTGGAGTTTGGTGCCTTGCCAGTGGGCCCTACTTTGGAGTTTGTGCTCCTGAGAGTCATAGAGTTGGACTCAACTATGGCTTCCCTACAAATGGCTCATCTGTCCTTTGTATTTAAACCTATACTTGGTGCTGGAGTTTGTAGGTGTATGTCCAGAGACTGGAGTCTTTGGGCTGTCCATGTGCCAGCTGGGCCTGGAGCCCCAGCGGAGTTGCAATACCTACGTTCCAGTTCATTAGACTCACCCAGGACAACTAACAAGGAGGTGAGGATTGACAACCACCATACCAAGGAAACAAGAGACCTGACAACTGCAAGCAAGAGAGTTCCATCCATCGGCTGTATGGGATTGAAGCCCCCTCTCAATTAGAAGTGGAGTGGACATCACCATCCTGGAATCCTCAGGATTGGGGAATGAACTATGGACTAGAGTGGTCTTACTGGTTTTCTACTGTAGACATATTGTGATTCTAGCAATGGAAGAAATTACAACATTGATGTGGAGCCAGTGGCCACTGGAGGCTCTGGGGGCAGGGAGAGGGAAAAACAGTTGTAATACGGGGGCTTTTGCGAGACTTGGGAATCATCATGAATGACATTGCAACGACAGATATAGCCCATTTTATATCATCACATAACATGCAGAACTGTGTGGGAGAGAGTGCAGACTACAATGTGAACTATGGTCCTTGCTCAGTGGCAATGCCCCAGGATGCGTTTATCAGTTGCAATGAATGTACCACACTAACGAAGGCTGTTTATGTGGGAGGGTGTGGGAGGTGTGAGGAGTGGGGCATGTTGGAAACCCTGTAGTTTTTGTGTACAATTTATGTAATCTAAGTATCTTTTAAAAAATTAAAAAAAATATTATTAAAAAAAAAAGAAACCAAGTATATAATTTTTCCCAGCGGTCTATACATTTCAGTATCATTTTTTGAATAAGCCATCTTTTCCCTACTGATTTGAGCTGTCTACTTTTGTCATATACTAAATTTCCATATATCTTTGATTTATTTCTGGAGTCTTTATCCTGATACATGGATCTATCTATTTATTTGTGTACCAGTACCATGAGGTATTAATTGCTATCACTTTACAATGGAGTTTGATATCTGGTAGGACCATGCTTACTCATTAATCATCCCCCACTCCAACTCTGGCTGTTTATCTTTGTCTGTAATGTTCTGCAGTTTTCTTACTATGTCTTCTGAATTTATTTTCATTTATCTGGCTCTAAGATATATTACTATCTTAAATATAGATAATAATCAATCCATTGCCCCATCTTATTCTCTTCTCTCCTTCTGAAATATAATCTACACTTTTGGGAAACCTTCTCTCTCTATCTTCCATATCTCTTAACCTCTTTTTCTCATATTTTCCATTTCTTTGCCTCTGCACTACAATTGTGTGATTTATTTGCACTGTCTTCAGTTTTCTAATTCTTTTTTCCACGGTGTCTAATCTGCTGCCAAATCCATTGAGTGTTTAATGTCTGTTACTGTATGTGGTAGATTGAGTTATGCACTCCCTCAAAAGACATGAACATATTCTTAATCCACACTCCTGTGGGTGTGAATTTACTTGTAAATGAACCTTTTGAAGATGTTAGTTTTAGTTAAAAATTGAGGTAAGTGACTCAGGATGGGTCTTAGTACTGGAGACCTTAGAAAGAGAAGAACCTGGAAACCAGAAGTCAGAGAAAGCCACGAGGAGCAGCCAGAAGTTGGAAGCCAGCAAGAAACCAGAAGGGCAGACACAAGGAGAAAGAGATCATCATGTGACGGGAGGCAGAGGTGCAAGTCAAGGAACCCTAAGGATTGTGGCAAGTCAGCACCAGAACACTACTGACTTCGGGAGGAAGCAAGCCCTTGGACTTGTATTTCTCGAAACCAAGAGGCAATAAATGTTTGCTGTTCAAGCCAACCCATTGTGTGGTATTTGTCATAGCAGCCTGGCAGACTGAGACACTGTATTCTTCATTTCTAGACGTTCTATTTGGTCTTTTTCAAAACTGCCATGCCACTTTTTATTGCTTCCTATCCCTTGCAGATATTTTAAAGTTTTTCTTCATTTATTTAAGCCAAGTTAGCATAGCTGTTTATAGTGTGACTCTGATAATTCAAAACCTTAAAGTTGTGTGAATCTTCTTTGCTGTCTTTTTTTTTTTTTTTTCTGTTTGTTTGTTTGTTTGTTTGTTTGTTTTGCTGGCACTAGCTAACAGTGCCTTACTTTCAGTTGTGTTTGGTGGCTTTTAACTGCACTGTCTGCCCTTGAAAATCATTTTTTAAAAATCCATGTTACCTAGAATGAAAGTACCTGCCTTCAAAGATTATTGGTTTGCTTCTGCCAGGTTCTTGGAAACACTACAGTTTGGTACCATTTAAAGTAAAATCATAACTTGAAGTTTCTTGGCCCATCCCAATGACATGCATTTGGGCTGCAAATACCTGCAAAAACTCTCCAAGGATTTAATGGCAACATCCTAATCAGGGACACGTTTTCCTTTGTTTTCCCTGCTTTGCTTAGTATCAAGGCAACTCTCCCCATGGTCCCTTGGTCTAGGGGAAAGCAGAACAGGTGTACCTCTGGTTCATCCTTACCCTGAGGGCAAAGCCCTGGGAATCACAGCTTAATGTTGAATGAGGGTCTCCTATGACAACCCCCCACTACCCTGGGTGAGCCCTGGCCTTTGACAGCTGTCTACTGAGATTTTATCAAAACCATAGCTTGGTTTTACAACTCAGTTTTCCATGGAAATGTGTCCATGGCAAAAATGAACCACTTGGTAGCTCTTTATTAAATTGACAGTTTTTAGTGTTAAGAATAATTTTATTTAATGTTTTATCCAAATTTTAGCTGTTTTCACTGCAAAGTTTGGTTTAAATAACCTAGCCCATTCTTCCCAGAAATGGAATCATGCCTGCTGATTTTTCTTTTAAACTTTAGAAAAAGTTTATCTATTTTTTTTTTAATCTTGTGTTTTTATCGGCTTTACATTACAGTTACAGATAACTTTAGGAAGGATTGAATTTTTTGCTCTAAGTCTTCCTGTTCAAGAATAAGTCATGCCTTTCCATTCCTTCAAACCTTCTTTTGTTTCTCAATTGCAGTTTAAAGTTTTCATCTCCTACATAATTTACATGTTTGTTAAATTTCTACTTTTTGGTCAAATTTATAGCTAGGTGTTTTATTTCTATCTGTTATATTAATACTAATATTAAACCTTTAAATTTTCTTCAGAGCTTTGTTTTAGCATTATCCCATAGATTCTGATATTATTTAATTATTTTCATTTTCCAGTTATTATTCAACTAAATCTCTGATGGGAGATTTATGCTCAAGAAAGAGTATGTTAGCATTTCCAGATGGTACAATTTTTTTTAACCCTTAGTTTTATGATTAATTTCTAGATGAATTTCTTTCTGATCAGAGAAACTTTTCTGTATTCATTTCAATTTTTGGAATTTATTGAATTGATCTTTGTGGCCTTGTGTATGGTTAATTTTTGTGACTATTACAAGGGTAATTGGAAAGTATATTCTGTTTTCAAGGTATAGATTTCCATATGTAACAATTAAATTGACTTCATTAATGATATCATTTTATATATATTTGCAAAATAGATGGGAATTGGTCTCATACATGGGACTTAGATTTTCTTCAGTTTTTGGATGTTCAGAAATGTTTGTCTTCTGCTTTTTTACTTGAAAATGATTTGGCTGGGTATAAAAGTCTTTGCTCATATTTTTTAGATGTTGCTCAAATCTCTTTTAGTGCTAAGTGTTGCTGTGGTGAAGCCTAAGACCAGTCTGATAGTTTCAATTTCTTGTTGCCAGGAAGTCCAAAGTATTCTTTTATATCTTGAAAGTCAAATAACCTTTTTTCTAGGTATGTCTCAATATTGATAACTCTGTGCTAATTTTTCTTGCAGCAGTCATCTCTTCCAAATCTGTATATTAAGTCTTTTATATATGGGAGGTTTTAAAAGTTTATTTATTAATATATTATCCCTGGTTCATACTTTTGGTTGGTTTTCTTTTTCAACACTACAAAAAACCAGGTATGATTTAAGACCTTATCTGCCTTTCATATCTATTATCTTACTTCTAATCCTTCATAAACCTTTTGTTTATTTCCTTTTAATTTCATTCATTTTTCTCATTCCCATCCTGTGGGCGCTTGGCTTGTTTCCAGAAGATTCCATCTCCTTTCTGTTGCTTCCAGTATAGTCTTCTTTTCTAAGTCATCTTCTTAGCTAAGTTCCTGTTTCACCTCCTGCTGTCTTGCCAAATATTTCCTGAACTATTGTATATCTGTTTCTTGAGCTCTTGTTTTTTTAGAGGGGACTGCTTCATTAAGTTTTTTTTTTTTTCCTTTTTTAATTCATGGCAGTATGTTGGGTCATAAATTTCATGTTTTGTGGAAATATTTTTCTAGTGAACCTTCTCTCTAATTTGTTTTTCTTGATTTTCACCCTTTTTTCACGTATAGAGACTGTGCTGGTTCCCTTTGGGTTACTCATCTTTAAATTAGCTGAGATCCTTCTGGATCAGCTATGTGCAAAAAATGTATGTGGTTCTCCTTAAACATAAGATTATACAGGTGAGTGGAAAGTTTTAGGATTTCATTTCCTTAGCTGACAGAGATTGGCAGTTGCAGGGATGCACACAAGGAAATCTCCTCTCCCTGCCTCACCAACAGACTAACTAATGAACTTTTTAATCACTACTGAGTAGCTGAGTACCTATTGGTTTTCTTCATCTGTGATCACATAACACTTCCCTTTAGAATAGAAAACAAAAGACTGGTTGATCTGTAAGCACCATACATATTTATGTATTTGTGATGCTATATATCTATATATATAGATAGATAGAGAGAGAAATATTCATAGATGTATCCCTTATTTGTTTCTATCATAGAAATTAAAAGGATAGCGTTCCAAATGAAAAGATCCTTGTGCTTATTTTCTGAAGCATCAAAGCACCTGGAAAAACAATGGGACTATAATAACTACTGATCATTAAGTGCGTACCATTGGGTATATCTTATTCACTCTTTATAATAGCCCTGCACAACGAGTATGATTAGCCACCAATTTACAGATATAGTACTTCAGGATCAGAAGATTGAGAACTTGCCGAAGGCACTTGGCTTGTTGGGCCAAACAACAAAGCTAGCTAGGACCAAAGCTGGAATTCAAACACAGGACCCCAGAGCCTGTGCTCTCTCTCCTCTGCCACGCTTTCCAGGGCTTATGCTGGCAGCTACCACGAGGACAGGGGCATGGGTAGAACCTTAGGACTCTGTAGGAAAGCAAGACTGGTCCTGAGAAAGGGCCCCAGATCTCAGAGGGAGACCTGCCCAGGGAATGCAGGGTGCTGGGGGCTCCATGCCTCACTCCTTTAGCCCTCGATTTTCCAGCACCAGCAGACAGCTGCTTGAAATACTATAGCTCCAATCCCCATGACCCTCTTGGAATTCCTCCAGCACCCCCAGGGCCTCACAGTTCCAGGATGGGAAATTCTGCTTTAGAGGGATGTTATGAATATTAAGTAACAAGTGATTATAAAATCTTTTGGCAAACGTATAGATCTATAGAAATGTTAAATAACCGTATGTTCCCATTTAACTTCATTTATAGCATTTGGATGGAACTAAGACATTTTGCCTCTTGCTTAGGGCTTATACTATTCAATATTTGTAAAGAAGTCATTAGCCACCTCTTACGTAAGGCATAGGGAAGTTCCCTTCGTCTCCATGCCATCTGCTGCAGAGGGGTTTTTTTGGTCTGCTCTGATTCCCTGTTGTTGGTGGGGTCTATTACAAATAATCTCTTAGTTACACAATTTATTCCTTACTGAGGCCTCATCAATTCACTATCTCTCTGAGGGTATTTACGGATCATTAAAAACCTAAGTTCTGTTCTGTTGGCCTTCATCTTGGACGACCAGGTTTAACACAATTCCTTTCCACGTGTTTCCATTTTGTTATGCAACAACTCCCACTTGTCCCCAAATTAGTGCATGTATCTCCAAAATCCAATTATCCACATTAACTGCTCTAGATAAATGATATCCATAAGTGTTCCAAGAAACATTAACCTTAATAACTTCATAATCATTAATAGTTTTAAGTTAATCTAGAGACCCTTTCACTAGAGTTGCCAAAAAGGAATACAATTTTAACTATTTTGAAAGTCTGTATTCTTTTCTCATTCCACCCTTTCATGGAAGTTCCAAAGAACCTAAAGGAAAGGCGGACAGTTACAGAAGACCCAAATGAAATGAGGTCTCCAGTTATCTACAAGCTGGATCATCAACCCTTCACTTCCCTGAGTTTGAGTCATTTTTCTCTATTCTCCCCAACACTTGAAGTATTTCTGTTTTCCCTCTTTCCTCACTGCAGTGCTACTGAATACTTGCCACTGCTCTGGAATGCCATTAAATTGCGATCATCCATCCGGAGATCTTGTGGAAGCCATCTACTTAGACCAGCACCTTCCAGGGCTTCATCTCCTCCTCACTGATACTGTCCTCAGAGGTCCTTTCCACTCAGGATTTACACCCCACTCAGTGGCTGGCTTGTGCCGTACCCCCAAGGCCCTAAATAAAAAGCTTCTGGGGCTCTGAAATGCCTCAGCAGACCCTTCTGCATCTTGAATAAACCATGTTAATACCAAGATGTTTTAAGCAATCAAATCTTCACTTACACCCTTTAAATATTTGTAGACAGTTTTCATGGCCCTCAGTCTCTCCCTCTCTCAAAAAATATGCATTAACGATACTGATGCAGCTTGAAAAGGTCTTTGGTGGCACTGAACAGACTCTGATTCCCTTGTTATCAGAAATGGAAAGTTCACTCCCCTCTATCCTGCACATGGAGAAGACTTTCCTCTTCCTCCTAGAAATTCAAACAGCAGGGCACTCATCAAGTGACAATCATTAAAGAACCTTTTATTCAATGGACTTCTTTCTAGGAAAATGTCTTCTCCTTTTTCTCTTCCATATTTTTCTTTGCTCTTATCTTCCAGGAAAAGAATCTATACTTTGTAGCAAATTTCGCCACAGCAAACTTTAAACAGATTCCACTGTAAATTCCTCAAGGGCAGCAACTGTATTAGTTATTCCTGTAGGTGTGTGTGTAGAAAGAGAGACAGACAGAGTGCCAAATGTGTGAGTGAGTGAATGAATACGTGAATAAATAGACAAGAACTGCAAAAGGGAAACATCAGCAAATGTTGTACATGGTATACATGGTACAATTTTAAAAGAAGAAAGAAAATCTGGCTACATTTCCGCATGTACTGCCGATATTGTATTATGACTAAGATAAGCCTTAAAAAGGGCAATGACTGAGAAAGGCACGTAGCAAGTTGTTGGCGTTGGAGTCATACAGACGTAGATCTGAATCTTGGCTCTTTCATTTCCTGACCTCCTTAACCTCTCTGAGCCTGTTTTCTTTTCTGTGTGAGGCAGGTCATAATACCCATAATGACTTTAGGATTCATAATAGCAATGATGGTGTAAAGTGCTTGCCGCTGTGACTGGCACAAGGAAGTACTTAACAAATGTTGTAATTATCTCTGGATGGCATCCTAGTAAGGATCAAAGTGATGAAATCTCTGCTTTTTGGTTAATATGTGCTGTGTATGTCATGGATCTACTTGCTCATAGCTCTTAATTCTTACATATTATGTTTTTTTATCCTTAATGTTTGTTTTACTGAAGTAATTTCATCAGTACTGTTTTCAAAATGGGGAATCATTCCCCATGTTCCCCAGTGGTGGGGGTGGGTGGGTGGGTAACGGCCGTGCTAAGTAATCCATTAGCTGTGTCTTTGACCAGCCTTTGGACGACAGATTCAAAGACTGAGGTGGGACAGGAACCCTGTCCCAGCTGTATGCTAGAGTCCTCTTTACTATAACCCTCTGTTTTTGATGATGCAACTGCCCTGGAAGTGTGAAAATAAAGGTGAGCACTCCAACGATGAAAGAAATGTCTCAATATCAGTAAGAAGTTGGAGAAAGGCAAGTGAGCATTTGTCAAATTCTAAAGGGTATCTTTCAAATAACTTCTTCTAGAATTTCTCATCTGAAGTTGAAAAAAAGTTCCTTTGGATCCTTTGTGCCAATAAATCTTAAAGGGCTCCCAAAAGACAGGCATCTTGGGCATGGTGCCACCCTGTTGCCTGTGAATGAAGGTCCCACCCTGCTGTCACATCAGAGCAAAGACACGAGGGGACTTCCACAGATACTGTCACACCAACACTGGGTCTAGAATAGAAAAGAGAGCTAGGAGAATTTCCCATGGCGGGGAAAGTAGGAAGTAGCAGGACTACTTAGTGGAGGGGTTTGGGGACTGAGGCCATAACATGATGAAGAAAATAATGAATCCCTGTGTCAATCAGTGTTCTCCAGAGTAACAAGTATATATAAAAAGGTTTATTACAAGGAATTGGCTCATGCAATTGTGGGGGGTGGCAGTCCAAATTCAGAGAGCAGGCCAGAGACTGGAAATTCCAGTAAGAGAAATGGTAAATTCTTGAGTCTGAATTCCTTAGGCTGGAAATTCAGGAAGGAGGGGAAGGAGAATTCCTTCTGATCCCTGGCACCCTCGGTTCTTGCTGTTAAGGCCTCCAACTGATGGGTGAGGCCCACCCATAATATGGAGGGGAATCTCCTTTACTTAAAGTGAACTCATTGTAGATGCTAATCCCATCTATGAAATCCTCCACGGTAAAAACTAGGCCAGTGTTTGACCAGACAACTGGACACCATGACCGAGTCAAGTTGACACATGAAATGAACCTGACCTTGTTGGTCAGGGAGACCTCAAAATAAAATGTTGTTTGTATTTAAGTTTCAACAGCCTTAGCTGGAGTTGGGGCATCTGCACAAGTAGGACTGTTTGGAGTGCTGGGTTGCTCTGAGCTCCTTGGCGTGCTGGGTTCCCAGGAGCTGCTGCAAGCAGAGGGCGCTGGAAACAACAGGTGGAGAAATTGTATGGGCCGGGCCCCTACTCAGCTTTATAGGAATTATCTCATTAATCCTCACAAAAAACCCATAGTAAGGTACTTGTAATCATCCCCATGTTACAGACTTGGAAATAGAATCTAGGGATATTAAGTAACTTGGTGAAGGTCATGCATAATCGGGGTTCTAACTCCAGCACAGGGCCTCTGGGTGGGGGCCCTGCTGTCAACCACCGTGCTCTCCTGCCTCTGGCAGGTGGGCGTCAGCAGCTCTGAAACAGGATGCAGCACTGGGAAGTGAGCTTGGATAATAGCTACATATGCCCTGGGCTGAGATGCATCAAGGTTGTGAGAGTGTCTTTTCTGCTTCAGCATGGCCATGGTGGGTGGGAATATGGAACTCTGGGGAGGTAGAGAGAGACATTCCATCACGGAATGGAATGTGGACCAATAAGGAATGTGTGTGGCCACACAGACACCTGTCCACACAAATCCACTCACCTGTCCATGAGAAGTCCCAGGTGAGCCAGAAGCCATGTTCCTGCTTCTCTTTAGCATCATCTTTTCCCTCTTTAACAGTTTACCCCCTGCCTGCCCGGTTCCATGGTTAACACATCATTACCTCTGCCCTCACCTGCCTCAGCCCCCAAATCCTGGCTACCCAGTTACAGTATATTCTTCCTAGTACTTGTACATCCAGATTTCCAGTGCTTTCAATTTCTCCTTGTCCTGTGAAAGCTGCTGACACAGAGGTTTGCTACTTAATTATTATACCTTTATGTTCAAAATCCCAGTTTTGAATCCACAGTGAGTATCTTTTCCAAAGACAATACTGAAATCAAACCACAATAGAAAAAAAGAACTTAGCACTGAATAAAAGAAGTGCCCCCACTTTAAAATAAAATTCCATGAACTCTAGTGTCAATCTGACTTCTGGAAACATCTTTCCATCAAACTCATATATTTTCTGAACTTTGACACTTCTGGCAATTGTGATCACTTTACAGTTTCACGTCTTCCAACTAGGATTTTGCAACTCAGAGATCATGCTTGTTGCACAACCATATTAGCAGTTAATAAACTAAACGCCCTTCCTTGCCTGCCATCTTTCTGAGCAGGACTGGCGGATCTAAGGTCCCCACAAAATTGGGGGTGGGGCTTATTTCCGAGGCTGTTCTTCTGGGGCTATAAGGTCAGGATTCCACATGAAGGCTGTGCTGCTCCCAATGAGGGGTGTGGGTCTGAGATTCCCCATGATATAGGTCCACAGCCTCTTCTCTGAAGCCTGGGAAACAAGGCTTCAGAATGTTTTAGATTTCAGAGAAGAAATGATGTTCATATACTGTATATTATATAACATCCCCCAGTGGGTCTGGAGCAGCAAACATAAATATTTCTGCAGCTAAGTATATGAATATTCACTTTAAGTGAGTAAACACATAATTTTTTCTGCAGCTAAGTCTATGAATATTCACTTTAAGTGGAGTAAGTATAAATGATAAATAGCCTAGCAGAAGTTCAGCCCAGATGGAAGCAGTCTTTGTTGCCAAATGAGTTATCCCCAAACCTTTTGGTTTTCAGAGGTTTTTGGATTTGGGACTTAATAGATAAGAGATTGTAAATGCAAATAGCTGCCGTTTGTTGAGCACTTCCTACCCTCTTGTTTAATTCCAAGAGCTCTCAGAGGAAGGTACTGTTCTTAGCTTCCTTCTGCAGAGGAAGAAACTTTGATATGGAGAGGTTAAGAAAATTGCTGGAGCTCTGAGGGCTAGTAAAAGGATTCAAACCCAGGCGGATCTGGGCCTGTGTGATCCCTCCCCACCCCCCGCCCCCCCACAAAGGAAAGGACCCAGCCTGAGGGATTTTTTTTTTTTTTTTTCTTAAGGCGGCACCTTTCTGTCTCCGCTGTGGGACAGGCGGGCTCCCGGCTCCCCGGCTTCCCAAGCTTTCCTCACTTAGCTTGAGCTCTTAGAGCCATCAGGCTGACACTGATCCCCTGCTATTTATGCGGGGCCTCTCTAGTTTTCTTGCTAAAGATATTTTTAAAATAGTCTGGGGCCCCAGACATTCTTGAAGCAGTCATTTCCTTCCCTTCTCGTTTATTAATGGGCCTATTTCTTTCTACTCCCCAGTGCTCCTCTGAGGCACTGGTGAGAGGCCTGTTTATTGCCGTTGGCTGACATTACCTCTCTCCTTCTCCACCCCCCCACCTTTATCTCCCCTGTGCCAGCGAGACTAACCTTTGCGCCGGTCCCCCTTTCGCCGTCCCTCTCCCACTCTGCCTTTCCCTCGCCGGGCCTTCCACCCTGAGATCGCTGGGTGCCCCTGGCCTCCCGGTGCTGGCCGCGGGGTCGCCAGGGTTCCTTCTCTGTGGGAAGGAGCGGGTGGTTTTTTCTTTCTTTTCCGCAGGGCACAGCTCTGAGCACACCCTGCGCTGGCGGGGGCTGCGCGGGGGGCTCTTCCCCCACCGTGCCTGGTGCAGGGTGCTGCCTCGCTTGACAGCTCCGGGGCAATCGGTGACCGCGATTAACCAGCAGGACAGGGGCTGCAGCCCATTGGGCTTCTGCGCTCCCAAACCTGGCCAGAGACTTTTCATTTCACTGATTGAGAGTGGGCAGACCTGGGCTTAACCAGCAGCTCCCTGCTTTGAGACCTCCTTAGCACGTTCCCTTAACCGCTTTTTCCTTCATTTCTTTTTGGTGAAAATGGGAGTTAGGAAAATACTACCCAATGCATGGCGATGTTCAGAGGATTTAAGTTCATTAAATGAGCTAACGTACGTGGCACGATCTGCACACGGCCAGGTCACAGTCAGCTCTCCGTGCACAGAGACTACAATTATTTAGGTCTCCTCATTCTTTTGTGCTCTAATGTGAATGCCTAACTCCACCAAGGATTACAAACACAGGTGTTAAAATTTGCCATCTCCCTCCCATTTCCCCACCATCGCTATTGCCACAATTGCTGTCTTTATTTTGTAGAATATTGAATGCCACGCATTTCAGAGCCGAAAGGAACACTAGTGATCCTTTGCCCTCATTTTGAAGATAAAGAAAGAAGATTCCATAAACGTGTCCGGGGCTGGATTAACCTACAGGCAGGGCTGGGGCTAGAACCCTAGGGTGGGAATTACCTGTTAGCCCTCCATGACCATCCATCCTGGTTTGCCCGGGACTCTCTTGGTTTTAGCATGGGAAAACCAGCTTTCTGGAAAACCCTTCGGTCCCAGACAAACCAGGATAGCTGGTCACCCTAAGCCTTGGGCATTTTTGAGACAAGTTGCTTTATTAATCCAAAGATTACCCTTGCTGGGGAGTGGGTGTAGTTCAGTGATTGAGCGCCTGCTTCCCATGTACTAGGTCCCAGGTTCAATTCCCGTTAGCTCCTAAAAAAAACAAAAACAAACAAACAAACAAAAAACCTATAAATGCCAATTCTACATGTAAGCAATATTTTAATACACTGAAACCTAAAAACACCTAAGATAAACATTTTCAATTAGCTGTGTTGATTTTTTTTAATACTTACCTTCCCATGTTATTTCTCATTACATTGCTCCACATCTACTGCTGTGTGTAATCTACTGCTGGCTGTCCAAGGAAACAGGCACACTTTCAAGTTGGCTGAGAATGATTTTGGTGTTATTAATAAAGAAACTTTACAAAGTTCTAACTAACTTTGGGGTGGAGCTTATAACTCATCAGACTTAATCCCCTGTGTTTAAAAAGTTTTGGCCTTCTGAAAAACATTATAAGGAGGTTTTGTTGCAGAATACACCCATGGAATGGAAGTGCTATGCAAACTAAAACATTTAATGGTGTTATTAATCCAAATATCTTACCACAGTGGTTGTTTCTTTTGGAAGAAGGTAGATAAACCTAAGACTCTGCTTGGCCTGAAATAGGCAGATACTCAAGACAAGTGATTAGTTCTCCTTCTTGTCCAATCTATAATAAATGTATATTGCATGCTTAGTAAGACAGAAAATGGCTGCTGTCCTTATGGAGCTATAGTCTAGAAGGAAAGAGAAAATTAAATAATTACACAAATAAGGATAGAATTGTAATTGTGATAAGTGCTGTGAATCAGAGTGCAAAGTGCTCTGGGAATGCTTGTTGGAGCACCTAACCTAATATGAGAAGTGACATTAAAGCTGCAATATGAAGATTTTGCCAGTTAAAGCCCTGAGATGAGAAAAGAGTTTGGCATATATACTGAAAGAGGTCAATGTCCCTGGAGGATTGGATAGAGATACCTAGAGGAGCAAGAGATGAAGTTGGAGAGGTAGAGTGTCCAGATCATACAGGAACTCAGGCCAATAGAGGACCTCGAATTTTACCCTGAGAGCAATTAGTGGTTTTCAATAGAAAAATGACCACTTCAAATTTATGTTTTACATTGAGGTATAATTTACATGTAATAAAATGCACACATCTTAGATGTTCATTTGGATGAGTTCTGACAATTATATGTACTCACCCAAAACAAGACTTGGGCATATCCAGGAAATTTCAAAAAGTTCTCTTGTGCTCCTTTCCAGGCAATCTCTACCACCATAGATCAGTTTGGCTGCTCTTTAACTTCATATAAATGAAACAGTGTGTAGTTGTGTCAGACTTCTTTTCCTCATTTTAATGTATTTGAGATTCATTCCTATTGTTACATAGAGCACATCATTTATTTTTTGTGCATATTCTTTTTGTAGCACTCTGTTATATGAATGAACGGTGATTTGTTTATTCGTTCTCCTCCTGATGGGCGTTTGAGTTGTGTCTTAGATTTGCGTCTGAAGAAGATAACCTTGGTTGCTGGTTGAGGAACAGACTGGAAAGCTGGGAGACCAACTGGGAGGCTATTGCAAGAATCAAGACTCAGATAATGGTGACTTTGTCTAGGATGTCCAGGTGGAAATAGAAATAAATATGTGACTGAGAATTATGACGAGAGAAAGGGAGGTATTAAAGACGCTTCCGAAGTATTTGACCTGAGCAACTGGTTGGATTGCTGTCCCATTTACTGAGATGGTAGGACCAGGAAGGGCTAAATATGAGGTGGGGGTTGAAGTGGAGATCGAGATTGCAATTTCTAATATGTCAACTTTGCAATAACTTTGAGACATCCACATGGAGGTCACAAGTAAATCTGTTGAATATTTGTATCTGGAGCCCAAAAGAAAAGTCTGGACGTGAGATAAGGATTTGAGTGTATCTACATATATAGATTGTGTTTACATTTATGCGAGTACATGAGATTGTGTTCTAGAAATATGGTACAGAATAAGAGAAGGTCAGTAAGAAGAGGAGACAACAGCAACAAATGAGAAAAGAAAACCTTAATAACAGGTGAATTAAGGTGGAGATGCACTGTCAAGCAAGGCAAAAAATTATAAGATTGATAGCTGATCAAAATTAACTTACATATGCACCAACATTTAGGGTGAATTTCCAAAATATTTTAATACATAAACTATAAACACGGTACTTTGGAAAAGGATGATATCCATTTGGATTCAAGGAGACCATAGTGGCTTAACTAGGCTTGAAATGTTTTTTTCTTAATTGGGAGTATGTAAAATGTTTAGCTTTGAGGAGCCCACCAATTTCTGTGAGTGTACATTTTTCTTGGGAGTTACTCTGTGATTTTCAGCAGTGTCTTTAAGGGATTAGCAATCCCAAAGAGGTTAAGGGTCAGTGACTTAATAGGCACAGGAATAATATTTCAATTCCTACAACTGAAGATAACACCCTTGCAAACTCTACAAGTAATCAGAGCCTCTTTAGTAGCTCCATCAATGCCACAACCCTGCACTAAGAGCTTCTGTTCAGTTCCAATGACATCATAGCATTAACATCCCCGAAGGAGACCGTAACATCAGTCAACTTCCTCAAGCTGTGCCTGGAGCTCAGAATGTGGGATGCATACAGCCAGCTAGGGACACAGTAGGAATTGCAAGCAAGGTCCCTTGATCCTAAGTTCAAAACCCTTTCTACAGCACACCTCTTTCCCTCTTCCCCCATCTTCATCTGAAGCCTTCCAGTCCCAGAGCCCTTCTATGGTTGTTAACCAAAAGAAAGCCTTCTTCTCTATACCTCTTGATGTTGTCACCACTATCAGAGACTGCTAGTGGTCTTACGCCTTCTTCCCTGCCTGAGATGGTGCCCCTCACAATTGTCAGCAGGATGAGATTGTGGATGTCTCCAATGGTTACCTCAAAAGGGATTTCTTGCATAATCACCATCTTTGGTTCTTCCTTCTGCCTAGTATTTGAAGGCCACCTCCATTTTGTCAGCAGTTACCATGATGGGACTCATCATAAACCTGTTTGCTTTGAAAATCACTCACAGCTTCACCATCCTTTGTGTCTCTACTTCACATTAAAGCCCATTCTTACTGGTTGCCATGAGTGATCCAATCAGGCAGGTATCTCACAATAGTTAGGGTAGACCCTTGTCATTTACCGTCACAGAATAGGTGGTATTAAAACAACACAGAAACTCAGGCCTGGGCTACAGTATCAAGGAAATCTTTTGAGAATTAGAATATTTAAAAAATGAACACAAGTAAAGAGCAAGAACATTATTGCTTTGATCCTGATGTATCCTTGCAAGGAAACCTTGATATATGTTGTCCCTCTGGGAGAAACAGATGGCAGCCACTGCAGTCCCCTGGTTGAAAGGGCTTTCTGCCAAGGCTTCTTAGGAATATGTGTCACTTTGTGGTATTCCTATTTTCCTCCCCAATAAAATAATTTGGCAGGATTTGAGATAAAGATAGTAAATCGATACCAGATTGCCAAAGCTGCAAAAAATGTTAGACCATTTCATCAAGCATGGTCTAAGGGCCTGAGAACTGCCCAGGAAGAGAAACACATCTGTGCTTGGAGCATTTTTTGGTTTGAGAAATCAATAAGGACCCCCAACATTCTTGTCAAGTAATGACAAACTACAGAGGGGCAAGATTTGTTTTTAATCCTCCAGGTGGTCACATAAATGTTACAGAAGTGAGAAGAATGCTTCTGGAAGAATGTCTTTTTGCACACCCACTAGAATGGTACTTTAAGAAAAAAGAAAAATTACAAGTGTTAGGGAGGATATGGAGAAATAGGAATACTCATTTATTGCTGGTGGGAATGTAAAATGGTACAGCCACTGTGGAAAACAGTTTGGCAATTCCTCAGAAAGTTAAGTATAGAATTACCACATGACTTGCCAATTCCATTTCTAGGAATATACCCAGCAGAACTGAAGGCAGGGTCCTGAACAGATATTTGTACACCGATGTTCATAGTGGCATTATTCACAATTACCAAAAGATGGAATCAATCCAAGAGTCCATCAACCTATGAATGGATAAAAAGAAATGTGTGTGTATACACACAGTGGAATATTATTCAACTGTAAAAAGGAATGATATCTGATTCATACAACAGCATGGATGAACTTTGAAGACATCATGTTGAGTGAAAGAAGCCAGATGCAAAAGACACATATTGTATCATCTCATTGATGAGATTATTAGAATAAGCAAACTCATAGAGTCAGAATCTAGAATATAGGTTACCAGGAGATGGGGTGGGGGTAGAGAATAGGGACTTAAGTCTTTAAATGTACAGAGCCTCTATTTGAGACTATGGAAAAGTTTTGGTAATGGGTGGTTTGTGAGGGTAGCACAAATGTAATTAATAGCACTGATTTATATATTTGAATGTGGTTAAAAGGGGGAAACATTAACTTGTATATATGGTACTAGAATAAAATTTTTTTAAAAAAATCCATGGAACTGTACAACATAAGCAGTGAACCCTAAGTTAAACTATAAAATAGTATAATTATAAAAATGTGCTTTCAGCAATTGTAACAAATGTACCACACCAATGCAAGGTGTTCATAATAGCGTGGTATATGGGAATCCTGTATTAAAAAAAAAAAAAAAGAAAGAAAGAAAATGTCCTTAGGAAATTGCTCTTTCAACAATCATCCAAAATTGCATGGTAGGTCTGGAGAGGCTGGGCCCTTGCTGGAATTTCATTGTAAACCCTGGGAATGGGAGTCAGGGCGAGTAGCTTAATGTCACTAACCCATTCTTAATAAACTCTTAGACTAGGAATCATTTCTAAGCTTAGGATAGATTTGCCTTGAAACTATTGATATAAACAAGTTGGTGTCCTTACAACATGGATCCTTACCAAAAAGAGAGCATGTCTCTTTGCAAGGCTGAATTTATTTTCCAAGATGAGAACAAAACCACGAACATGAACAACTGCTATTTTTTTTTTTAAGATTTATTTATTTATTTATTTATCCACCCCTCGTTGCTTGTGTCTGCTGTGTCCATTCGCTGTGTGTTTCTTCTGTGTCTGCTTATCTCCCCCTTGCTGTGAGGTCCCGCTGCATCAGCCCACCGTGCCGCGCGGGCCGGCCTGCCCTCACAAGGAGGCCCCTGGAAGCGAACCCGGGGCCTCCCACATGGTAAATGGGGGCTCTATCGATTGAGCCACACCCGCTTCCCAATAACTGCTATTAAGGAATGAGATCCATCCCAATTTGGAGGTAGTTTAGAATAATCTTTGCAGGAGAGTTGGCTGAGATGCATCTTGTAGTGACACGAATACCCAGGAGGTAAATTAACCTAACTTACTATACAGTATCTTGTGGAAAAGCAAAAAGCTCTGCTACTGGAAAGGAAATTGGTTGGACCATATCTACACAGGATTATCAGTGGCCCAGACTTAAGAATTGACTTAAGAACTGACTGCATCTAAGACCCTTGGTTATCTATTGTGAGAGCACATCCACCCAGAAAGTCTAGACAGAGTCCTGCGATGCCAGTCTGGCAGGGAGATTTCCCAAGACAGACATCTCTGCAGTCATTCTCATTTATTTTCTTCGTTCTCACACTCTCTTCCTCCTCTGCATACGTCTCACCTTCAAAAAAGTTTAGATGTTGGAGCCTTATCTTTTGAGTCTCCCACCCTGCTACACAGGACGATCCTACCAAATCGTTTGCAGTTCTAAATCACTAGGTTGTTTCAAGCTCAGCTCACTACTAACTTTACCTGAGATATCCTCCCTTTCTCCCAAATTGAGAGTAATTCAACTTTCAAAATCCTCTTCTTAGGATACCTTCCTCAATAAAATCTTCCCTAATGCCAAGGTAGAACTAAAAATAGAAGCTGTCTTCAAACAAATGATGAGATGGAAATTCAGAAAGGTTAAGTAACTCAGCCAAGGTCATTAATTAGTAATTGATTGTGTTGGTAGTAATAGCAGTAATTAAAAAAAAAAAAAGTTTAGATGTTGCTGTTTTTCTTATACATCACTGCAAATACAAAATTCTCTTCTGATACAATTGGTCGAAAAGGAACTTTTAAAGAAAGGCCTTTGTGCATATTTTCTTTCATGAATGGTATTTATTCTTCTGGGCTCTGTTATAGCTTCCAAGTACTATCATAAAATAAAATGACCCCCTGAAGATGTGGCCTGAGACTTCTCATATGAGAGCAATCATTGAGGCTTCCTGGTTCAGGTGCTCCAGTGTTAGAATCGATAGAAATTGGGGGTTGTCTAATCCACCTACAGACCTTTGGCTAAAAACTTCTTTCAAGCCAGTGAGGTTTTTCATGTTTTGGCAATAACTTTACTAAACCAAAATAAAATTTATTGAATTTTCCTGGGAAATTACCTAGTTTGATTGGTATATTTTTTTACTACTGGGTTGTGGGGTTTTTTTGTGTTTTTTTTTTCATTGAATTGTGGTGTGTTGGTTTTTGTTTTTTTCTTGGCCATGCTCTTAAAAACATTGTCATTTCAAGCAAATAATAAAACCCATCATTGAAAAGTTCTTCCATATCTCTCTAGACTCTTCTACCATACAATTAGCCAGCTTCTTCCTACTATGTATTATGTCCCAGTCAACTCTGGCGTGTTTTGTCTTTGCTCATGCAAGTCCCACTGCCTGCAAGGCAGCCTCCACTCTTACCTCCAGCCTGTTGATTTTTCTATCCCCTAGGTCCTGCCTGAACTACCATTTCCTTAATTTCCTCATCTCCAAGGTTGGGAAGCCCATCCTTCTTCTGCTCATTAGTTGTCTGTGGTCCAGCATCTGGCACATTGTACTAAGGATTACCTTTCAGACAAGTTTATCTCACACTATATCATGAGCTTCCCCTCCAGGGTAAACACTTTTTTTTTGTCTCCCATGGCCTTGCAATAAACATTTGAAGAATTAAATGCAATTAATGTCTAGATCAAATAATACCAGAGTGACCTTGATGAAGAAAATAGGTGAAAAAGAGCAGCTCAAACACCTAAACGTAAAAGGGGGAACACACAGCCTTAGCCTTAATGATGGGGAGGATGATGGCATTGATTAATTCCTACTGAGGAATTACCATGTGCCGGGCTCTGTTCTAAGTACTTCACATGTATGAACTCATTTAAGACTCACAGCCACCCAGTGAGGTTGGTGATATTCAACCCCATTTTGTAAATGAGGAACTGAAGGCCAAGAGTATTTGGGTCATTCGTGTAAAGTCACATAGCTCAGAGATATAGAGCTGGGATTATGGAATCAGGTAGCCAGGAGCCCATGCACTTAAACACTTCACTACACTGCCTTTCTTATGGGATGGGGAGAAGAAAAATCACATGTATAGACTAGACCTGGCATGCTTTTAGCATGTACTGAAAGAACCACCTTCTCAATGGCTGAATCTCAGAACTGCCTACACTTGGTAGCTGCATGCACTTCCCTTCTCCAAAGCTGACCTGGGAAGACCCCTGGCACACTATCCCTTATCCGTTAAAAATAGGCTATCTATCTTCCTTCACTAGGTACTGCCCTTGCGCTCGGGGGATTCTTGTTGTCCTTTTAGAGAATGTAGCAGAATTCTCCAAGATGGGGATTCAATATTCTTTCTGTTGTTGTGTCGGTCTCCACCCACCGAGACAACGCCCCATGAATACTTGAACATATTCATATGCCTTAGAGGGGTGCCCCAGGTGAACCTCTTCCCATACATCCCCCCATCACTGCACCCTGCACCAGTGATCCTTCCCTGCCACTGTTGACTTATTATTATTCCAGTAATGGAAGAACTCTTATCATTGATATAAAGGCAGTGGCCACCAGAGGTTCTCAGGGATGGAAGAATAGGTACAATATGGGGGCATTTTCAGGACATTGGAATTGTCCTGCATGACATTGCAATGACAGATACAGGCCATTATATATTTTGTCATGACCTACAAAATTGCGTGGGACAGAGTGTAAACTATAATGTAAACTATAGTCCACAGTCAGTAGCAAGGCTTCAATATGTGCTCATCAATTGTAAAAAATGTACCACACTAATGAAAGATGTTGTTAACGTGGGAAAGTGTAGGAGGGGGAGGTTGTGGGGCATTTGGAAAGCCTTTATATATTTTTATGTAACATTTATGTAATCTAAAGCTTCTTTAAAAATAAAAAATTTAAAAGAATTTTTAAAAATAGGCCATCTATTAGATATCAAATCTGGAGGGGCTCTTAGAGAAAGTCTCGTCCTAAACCTTCCGTTATGGAGATATCTGCCTTGCCCTTGTCAGTGATGGTACACAAGCTGATTCATTGTCAAGGGCTCTTTCCCAGAGGCAGCCTCGCTTTTCTAGGAGTCATCTGAGGACAGTGTGTAAGATCCATGACTTCCCTGTCATTAAGTATTCCCTTTTGATTAATGACTACATAGCATCCTACTCCATAGATGCACCATAATTTATTTAGCCAATCCCTGGGATGTTTAGGTTATTTCCAATTTTGTGTGTGTGTGATGATAAATAAACCAGGGTAAATATTCTAGGAGATAAATCTTTGATCCTTGAATACAACCATGATGATTTCTTTATGTTAAATTTCTAAAGAGAAAATTACTGCAAATACTGGGTATACATATTTTTAGGATTTTTTTCGTTTTTTAGGAGGTACCAGGGATTGAACCCAGGACCTTGTACATGGGAAGCAGGTGCTCAACCACTGAGCTACACCTACTCCCCAGGATTTTAATGCACATTATCAAATTGACTACCAGAGAGTATCAATTTATATTCTCGGGAACAGTTTATGAGGTTGCCTATCTCCATCACCAAGTCTAGATTTAAAAATAAAGAAAATCTTCGCCAATATGATTGACTGAAAAAAAAAGTGTATCGATGTTTTTTTAAATCGCATGTCTTTAACTATGAGTGGACTCGAACATTTTCATTGCCACTTGTAATCTTTCTTCTGTGATATACTTGCTCTTGTCCTTTACACAATTTACTATTGAGATACTTGTCTATTGTAATAGTTATAAATGTTCTTTATACATTGAAAATCCTGCTATGAGGGTTGTAGTTATCCCTAAGTTTTTGGTTGGGCTTTCATTTTTGTTTATGGTGTTTTTCATTTTTGTGCTGTTATTTTTAAAACTTATAGCTTCTGCCTTTGATATCCTTCCCATTCATTTAAATTTTCTTCTAGAATTTTATAGCTCACTTTTTTACATTTAAATGCTAACTCATCTGGAATTTATTTTATTTGGTTTGAGGAAGAGATTAAACTTATTTCTTGCCAAGTGGTTAGCCAAATATCCCAACACAATATATTCAATAAACTATTTTCCCCAGTGATTTATGATGCCACCATTATTATATATGAAATATAAATGATGGTGTGTATGCTTTTAAACTATTCTGTACTATTATTTTACTATTATGCTTTCTAATTATTTTTAATGTTTAGCATTATTACACACTTGTTCTTCCAGATTAACTTTAAAATTACTATTTCAAGTCCATGCTCCAATTTCATGCAATTTCAATCTACTTTTATTGGCATTAAGTTAAATAAATATATATTACTCTGTCCAGTAATTTTTATATCTCTTTAAGCCTTCTGTTATTTTCCTCAGTAAAGTTTTGTAGTTTTCCTTATATGGACACATTTCTTTAACTGTTTTCTTAGGTATTTTATATATTTTGTTGCCCTACATTCAGTAAGCAAATATTTAATAAGAATCTGCTCTGTGCCATGGCCTCTCGTAGGATCTGGTGATACTACGGGAAGAAAGCAACTTGATATCTGCCCTTAACCGACATTTACAGTCTGCTGCAGGTATGCACACTAACCAAATATCACAGAACTAAAATTTGAACTGTGATATGAGCTAGAAAGGAGAGGTATGGAGTATTCTAATAAGATTTGGCCCAGGAAAGTTTCTCTGAGGAATTGACAATGCATTGACATCTGAAAGAGGAGGCTGCAAAGAGGAGAGAGAACTGTCTTCCAGGCAGAGCAAGGAGTTATGTGCAAAGGCAAGGTAGGAAGGGAGCAAGGCAGCACTCGCTTTTGACGAAAGGTCAGTGGCTGGAGTGCAGAGAATGAGAAGGAGCATGCTGCAAGTTGAACTTGGGAAGGAAGGCCGAATCACGTAGGATTTGGATCTTTAACCTGAGAACAACAGGAAGTCATTGAAGGCTTGTAAGCAGGGGTTCACATCATAAGATTTGCTTTTCAAGACGCTTGCTTTAGTGGAAGATGGAGAAAAGTCCGCAGTGGCATGAGGAGATTCGGTGAGACAATTGGCAGGGCTTTTACGGAGGGCGAGGAAGAAGGTAATGCAGCCCGGCCTCCTGTGGTGGGAAGGCCACAGGCGAGTAATGAATATAAAGATGGAGGGACTTGTGGAAGGTGACTTAGGCGTTTCTTCCTTCTTTTTTTTATTTTTATTTTTTAGATTTATTTTATTTTATTTATCCCCCCCTTGCTGCTTGTGCTGCTGTGTCCATTCGCTGCGTGTCTTCTCTGTGTCTGTTTATCTCCCCCTTGCTGTGAGGTCTTGCCGCATCAGCCCACGGCGCCGCGCGAGCCGGCCTGCCCTCACAAGGAGGCGCTGGGAAGCGAACCCGGGGCCTCTCATATGGTA